>BQNB010142688.1:4552-17100 GCA_026074375.1 Tanacetum coccineum | reverse complement strand
GCTAAAAACGGCTAATAAGCTAAAAGGTCCAAAACTAATATAAAAGATTAATTGTGTAAACTTAAACCGAAAAAGACCCCAGGGCGAGTTGGTAGAGTGTGTTGTGTGTAAAACGTTTGGGTAGTAGGGTAGAGGTCCCGGGTTCGAGCCTTGCTCACCTGGGACTTCCCCAAACTCCCAAATGTTTTTTAAATTCCATTTTTTACAACTTTTTAGAGAGCTTAAAAATAAGCAACTTTTGCAAAACAACTTTTTTTATAAACCAAAAATAAGCATACAATAAGCAGTTAAAGGGGACAGAATAAGCTTAACTTCACTAACCCTTAAAAATGCTAACTGTTTGGCAAATTAAGCACTAATAAGCAAATGAAAACTTAAAATAAGCTAAGACAGATAAAAGGGCATATCTAAAAAGCACTTAGGAACAAAAATAAGCAACTACAATAAGCTAGAATGGCATTTTAATCAAAAAGCTATAAAACTTAGAAATTTTAAGCTAAAATGCAAATAAGCTTAAATAAGCTCTAAACTAAAGAGAATAAGCTAAAATGGGCTTAATCTAACTTAATAAGCTAAACTAAACCTAGAATAAGCAAAAGCAATAAGCTAATAAGCCTAAATAAGCAAATAGCTTTTTGGCCAAAACTGATAAGCAAAAAGGCCAAGAGGGACTTTTCTAGCTTAAAAATAAGCTAGCAAAAGGATCCTTATGGCTTAGTGGCTTATACCACTAAAAAGATTGGCCAAAAAGCTACAATAAGCAACAATGAAAAAGCATTTTGAAATTCAAATAAGCACTTAAAAAGCTTCATGAAAAAGCTATCTCACACTGATTCAA
Source organism: Tanacetum coccineum (assembly GCA_026074375.1). Lineage (NCBI taxonomy): Eukaryota > Viridiplantae > Streptophyta > Magnoliopsida > Asterales > Asteraceae > Tanacetum > Tanacetum coccineum. Next base: position 16,262 of record BQNB010142688.1, on the reverse strand, counting down.
CACTTAGACAAATTTTTGCTAACTTTTGCAATTTTAACAAAACCACACTTTTGAGCTTAAAAATAAGCACACAAACAGATCCTTATGGACTTTTAACCTACAAACAGATTAAGCTTAGACCTCAAAGAACAATAATCAACACTCAAAAAGCATTTTGAAATTCAGGATAAGCAACAATAAGCAAATGGATAAAAGCATTTTCTTAAACTTTTTAAAAACTTAGCAATCTATGACAGTTTTGGCAAAACTCAAACCAAATAATGCAGGCTATAGAGCTATGATCCTAACTTGTTTTAACACATGAATAAACACAAAAACTTCACAAAAGCAACAATAAGCAAAGCACAATCAAAATGCAACTTGATATATAGATATAACTTATCAGTTTCAAAACCACAACTCCTCAAAATTCCTTGATATGATGAGTTTTACTATTTAAAACTTTACAAAACTAAATCTTAGACTCAAATTTAAGGCTAAGCAATAATGACTTCGTGTTAAATTGCAATTTTAACCCACTTTGACCCATTTAAGCAGTTAAACCAAACACCCCTTTAAAAACTTAAAATGCCTTTTTTACTTGCAAACTTAAAATTTTTATGAACAACCCTTTAAGACCAGATATCTAACAAGCATAAGATGCTATTATTTAAGCCATATTTAAACATACTATAGAAGCAATTAAAAATAAGCTAAGACAGATTATGCAATGATAAGCTAAAATAGACAAAAATTTGAGAAAACTTAAAGTAATGACTTCTAAACTACAAGACAAGCATTTTAAGCAATAAACATCATAAATAAGCAGTAGTAAGCATAAATAAGCACAAATATGCCAGTAAATAAGCAATGTACAGTGAAAAAAGCTAATCAACTTGAAAAAATGGAAACACCTTACAAAGGCCTTGCTTAGAACAGGTTAATGGGCCTCAAAAAGAACTTATCTACTAGGCTCTAGCTTGTCACCAATAACAAGCTAGTAGGTCTACTGGAAACCCTTCCATGTCTGGTTTTTCCCTTCTAAATTAAGCTGAGTAATTTTGAGGGTGAATTTATATGTCATAGCGCATTTTAAGCTTTAAAAGCTTAAATGAGAGTGTAGCTAGCTTATGAGTGAATTAGACAGCTTATTTAGCTTTAACAGAGTATAAAAGAGCTTTTTAGACCATTATGCATTTAAGTAAAAACAGAAATTAAAAAGAAAACTAAACTTTTAATTGATATTTAAAACTGATTACAAGCTTAATAGAAGAAAATTATATTTAAATTGAAAAACAATAAGCTGAAGTTACATAAAATAAGCTATAATATACTAAAATTATCCTACTCCTAGATACTAGATGCCCTTTGTGAGTGAGGAGTGAGCTCTATTTATAGCAGGATAAGGAAGCTTCTAAGTCTATTACACGCTCCTCTTAGCTTTTGATCTTGGCCCTTCAATTTCTTTAATTATTAGATGCCCCTTTTAGACCGTTAGATTGGAATGTTGCACACAGATTGCCAAGCTGGCAATCCCATAAGTTGGGAGCTCTTGTGTTCTTTTTGCATTGTGTTTTCGTGGTAAAATTCTCATAATAAGTGTGTGTTTGTTTTGAGCCGCTTTTACCACTCTTGTGTAAGTATCACCTGCTCCAATCATAGCACGTGGTGACGTTTTGACTTTGCTGTGTTTAGCTTGGTATAAGTATCTTCTTAGCTATGCTGGATTAAGGGGTATTGATTTACCTGCTCAATTTTAACACCATGGTAAATCTTTAGACGAAGCTGTGAAGCAGTAACCACCCCCCCCCCCCCACCCCAGTCGCGCCCTTTTTAATACTCTGTTATAACAGTTTTGTGTTTTGACTTGGGAATACGGCGAGTTGACTTGGTGCCATATTAAAGGGTTTTTGGCTGGGTGTTTATCTTGGGCTGTGTATAATTGGGTGAAGATTTATAGCATTTTTACGTGTTATAATGACGTTAGTCTAATGGCTTTTTAGGGGCTCTAACACGTGTTACGTGTTAGGGTCTTATGGTGAAATTGTTTTAACATTAAGGGATCATTTGGGATTTTGAGGGTTTTGTCGTTGACCAAGAGTTGACTTTGTTGAGCTTTGCTAGAAACTCCCGGCTCTTGTACACTCTATCCGTTCCCGTGTTCGTGTTTGTCTGGTTTTGACCATTTTCTTGTGATTTTTGCAATATTCGTACCTACACATCACAAATGACAAAACAAGCAATATACAAGCATAATTTGCACAATTTAATCATTTTAAGGCCATTTTTGGTATAAAAGGGGTATGTGATTTCTCATATATCATTCTTCATGATCAGTCTCTGTACTACAAGTGGTGATCTTTGAGCTTTGTTCCTTAGACTCATGTGATCTTTGAGATCATCATCTACAGTAAATCTCTTAATCATCCTTGTTGTGGAGTATTGCCTTCTTGTGATGTTGTGACCTTCAGACCCGCATGCTCACACTTTTCTGGATCATAATAGCAGGCATCAGAGTTGCGGAAGCTGTGTTGTAGGTCTTTCAGCTATCATCATGTCTTTGATAATGAGTTTATAGTGTGAGCATGGAGGTTGTGAATTGACTTGTCTCTTGCTAGCAGTCGGCTACGTCGTAGTTTCATGCCATGTTTATGTTTAGTAATAAACGAACAATGTAGTCTTTGTGCACTTTCGTTGAATATGGTTACAAGAACCACGGGTTCCCAGTTTACTGTTATAAATACTGCCTCATGATCAGGTAGTATTTCCGCCCCCCCAGAAGAATCTCCTTGGCAGGGGTTTTCGCAGCTGGCTAGCATCTCTAACCGGAGCGTCTCAAAGTAGACAAAACACGGAGTGAGTGAACCAGTGAATTAAAAACCCACTGATTAATGAAAAATTGATTTAAAAGTCAATCGTGTGTCACTCAGAAAGGAGTTTTTGTGACACATCGACGTGTTATATCAGAAAGTCAATTCTCATCGAACAATCACATTGTTTTGCAAGTCTACACAGTCAATGTGCTCGAAAATATAGTTGTGAGCAATCTTCGATAAAGGTTTTCCAGAAAAACTACTCGTCAATTTCACTTCATGGAACAAGTTTGATTCATAAAGAATCGCACCATCGTTGCTTTCCATTTGTCACAAGTTTGTTCTTAATGGGATCTTACATGCTCAACACCAAGATGTTTGATGATGGCTCTAGAAGGATTTCCATTCTTCATTGTGGCTACTTTTGTATCAATCGGATGTTCTGGCTTACCATGAGGATAATGCGTAGACTTTAGGATTCTTACTTGTTATCACAGTGTGTGATGAACAAGCATAGTTTGTATTAGTGTCCTAACGAGAGATTTATGAAGAATATCATGGCTCTAGACTACATAGTGCACTTTTGGTTTTAGTCTGTTAGAGGCTGGAGCGAAAAAAAACAATAAAAAAAAAAAATAAAAAAAAAATAAATAAAAAACAAAAAAAAAAAAAAAAAAAAAAAAAAAAAAAAGTAAAAAAAAAAAATGCCACCTTTTTCTATAGCGGTCTAACTCGATGTGAGAGGACGATAGAAATGTATGTTCTCCGTGATGAAATGAAAAGAATCCTTTATAGGGATCGTGAGTGGCTAGGGAGGGTTGTGAGCGTATCATGGGTCCCTGATACTTGTTTCAATTGTCAGCAATCAACCATGTGATTCTGACAAGCATTTGTAGTGACATGGTTTCTGCTAATGTTTAAGGAGGGCTGCTTTCTTTTCACCCTTTATCTTAACATTTATTTTTCCCATTCTTAACCCCTTAGTGCTTACCGAGACTTCATTACTAGTACCTTGTTGGGGAATGTTCCAGTACTAGCTCATCTCAGTCTGCACTTTTCCTGTATTTTCACATTACTCTCCTTCTGTAATCCATACTAGAAACTTCTACTACTAACGCGTTGATTGTCCTTGGGTAGATCCCTCCGGATATTGGCGGGAACGTGGGAATTGAGTTTTTTTTACATAAATCCTTACATTCCTTATAACTCCGATAAGTAATTACAGGGTCGGTCTTTGGTATTTCAAATTGCCATCATACACCATTCATCCCCCTTAATATGTGCATCGATATTCGAATGAGTTATAGCTACATATATTGTAAGAGCCTACACTTGAGTCCAAAAGATCACATTTTTATCAGATTTTTATATTAAATCACATTCTCTTCCCCGATCAAAAATTTCAAATCCGTTAAGATTTTAGATCTCAATTGATTTAAGTTAGGAAAATTTAGGAGAAATTGTGTCCGATTTATACAAGCCGATAATGGAACATATTAAAACTGAATATACTGACACAAAACACATCTTAGTCACTATTTTATAATGTACATAGTACAACAACATAGAAAAATATTTCCTACAAGGAATGGACCTTGATTGCAGAGATGATGTGATCATTCGGTTCTCGCATATAGTCTTTTGTCTCCTCTCTTACTCTTCCACCAACAAAGCTTTCCAGGTTATGGAAGATCCTCCTTGTCTTAAGCCATTTCTGAATGGCAAACATGAACTCCTTGCTTCTTTTGACATCTTTCCTTGTCCAAAACCGTGTGTTCAAACCTGGATTCATCCTGTTGACCTTGAATTCCTTGACCCGGTAGTCCAATGCCTCATCAATCTGTTGCAGAGTGCCGTCGCTGAACTTGTGGATCTCATTGAAGCGCATGATCATCTGAACCCTATATTTATCCCTAAATGTGACGGCTCTTGGAGAGTCAATTACGGTGAAGTCGTGCTTGAACTCAAAACCAGTTGCATCCCATCGAGGTTTGGTGAGGTTTAGCTGAGTCTGGTAGCTCTCAATCCCCAGTTGGAAGTCTTCTACCCGTTGTCTGATAACCAAGTTTCTGATCCATAAGTTGACTGCAGTAGAGAGAATCTTCTTATCTTGGGGTGGAAGATGGTTCAGATGACCTTGAAGATTCAATAAGTAAAGATCTTCAAAGTCACTCGGGTACAGATATTTGAAGTCCCTTTCCGCAATAATATATTCATTAAGATCAGCTCTATGAAGGACAATCGTCTTCATGTAATCGTACCCATATAAGGAGAAAACTTCAATTCTGACAACACTTAGAATGCGCATATGAGTCCGTACAGCTCTGCGATCACCCTTAGATGTGTGTCTATCTATGTAGAATCATTGTCTTTGGAACCACCAGTGAGAAATACCATACATAGCCGCAATGTCACACTTGCATTCTTCTTCAATCCACATCTAATCGGGTACCATTTACTCTAACCCAACAATAGGATAATACGCTGCTTTCATCTTCGAGATTGACAATGCAGGTCTGCCACCCTTGCTACCATATCTTAGATAGTCCAAATCTTTGTTAAAGAAGAAGTCAGCTTGAATTGTGACTTGCCCTGGCTGACCACCTAGGTAGTGGTTTGCTGACATTATGCCTGATGATTGCATCATCCACTTGATCGGTGAGGAGTTTATGACATTATTCCATTTGGTACTGGAGATGAATCACATTTGGATGGAAGACTTTGACGATTTCAAATGCAGGGCCTTCCAGGTCTTTTTGTGTAAGTTCCGTGATCCCTTGCTTTTTACAAAACGAGTCCATAAAGATTGCCATGTCACCGGTCTGAGCAAGTAACGAGTTCTCTGGTGTAGGTGCATAGGTGGATGCAAGAGCAGATGCCCAGTTGTTCAGTAGGACAGGCAGGTCAGATGATGGAATGGACCAGGCAGGTTCTGGTATAGCAGGTCTGTCTTCCTCAGAAAGTGGCTTCCACCAATCTTGCTTCAAATTTACCTTAGGAATGTGATCATTCCCAATGTCTTCATCATCAGATGAATGTACCTATTCGTCGGGATCCGAATCAGCATCCATATGTAGATCTTCAGGAATTGATGAGACAGACGGCTTAAGTCTTGTATCAGTAGTTATCCAAGCAGTATATTCAGCTGAAGGCGCTGTCTTTGAAGAGCTTGGGGCAGCTATGTTTTTTGATTGATCACTCTAGTTGGTGGATAGAGGTGGAGGAGGACGTGGCAGCTGAGATGCTTTAGAAGCACCAGAAGCTCTTGAAGTTCCAGATGGACCTGCAGGTGGTGGAGGAGGGGGTGGCTGATGAGGTGGAGACCCAAGTGGTGTTTTTGGTGACTCGTGTTTCCTTTTCTTCTTTCTTCGTGCTTCAGCCAAATCAGTTAGGAGTTGTTCAGAGTGATCATGGTCCATTGACTTCTCCAGAGCTTCGTACAGCTTCTTGTGATCTTCATGAGCTTCATAGGATTTGGTTTCCTACATGCGGTAGTGAAGAATCTCTTTCATGTCAGCTTCAGGCAAATCTCTGAAGCGATCCCCGAGTGGAGCTTGAATGGCCCAGTCAATAGCATCCATGACAATTTCATCCACTGCTTTGCTCACCTGATGGGGAATATCAAGATTCTCCAATTTGTATAATCTGGACCCATGTTTGTCTAATCTTTCCTCCATGGCTAAGTTATCTTGTAGCAGATCCGCCATATATTGTTCAAGCTCACTGATGCACTGAATTAAGATTGAATCTGAGGAGCCTTGTTATGGTTGAGTTGGTGGTGGTAGAAGAGATGTTGTTGTTGTGATTGTTGTGACCGTTGCTGTTGATGTTGGTAATGGTGCTTGAACCGTTGTGGAGACTGGTTGAGAGACTGTGAGGTCAATAACCGGAGTGGTCATTAGAGGTACAGAAGAGGTTTCCTAATGAATGGGTACCGTGACCATTGACTGAACCTCTGATTCAGTATTGGTTTTCTCAGGTTCGTCTTCCGGTGACTTCTCCTCAAGGAACTGATTGGTGAAGCTGAATTCCTTGTCAAGATTTTGTAGAGAAGACAGGGTTCTAGCGGATCTTGCAGGTTCCTCAAGTCTTACTTGATCTTCAGTTGGGAGTTTAAGGTTCTCCTGAACATTTAGGTAAGTCGTTGTAGTGAACTCTTCATCCATTTGCTTAGGGTTTTGTTAAATTGAAGAATCAGTGACCTCAACGTCCATGTGTTCAAGGTTTGGTCCAGCATGAACAACATGACTTGGTTGAGGTTGAGAGACTACAACATCACCAGGGTTTGATCCAGCCTGGCCTTCGTCTTGATCTCCAGCATCAATCCCTGGCACTTCCTCATCAGATTCCGTCTCACTATCAGTCAGACCAAGTTCTGCATACAATGAAGAAGATTCATCATGTCCTGAAGGTTCAGTTGGTGCAGAACTGCGCCTTTGGAAGATATATTGATCAGCAGGGCGGCTCTTTTTCTTTGGAGTCTGAAGGTTGAGTAGAACTTGAGCAGCTTGTTCTTCACTGACTTTCTTTTTCCCCTTTCCTTGTACCTCCGAGAGCGGTTGAAATTTTCCAGATTCATGTTCTCTGATCACCACCGGTGGGAGTGGACCCTGATGTGCAGCGTGAACATCCTTTAAACTTTCTTCCATTGCCTTTTGCAGATCAGCCTCTTCGTCACCAAACCTGGGTTCATTCACTGGAACACCTTCATCTACGAACTCATCTACCAACTGAAGATAGCTCTTTTGCGTTCGCTTCTTGATCACCTTACCAGATTTAGGTCGTTTGGCTAGAGATGGTGCCTCAGAAGACTCTTTGACCAGTTTATGCTTTTTACTTTGGTCTTTCTTGGAGGGTTCAGTTGTTGCAGGTGTTGGTTTGGGTGGTCGAGAAGCAGTGGTCTTGGGAGCCTTGGCGGCTGCAGGTTTTGTGACTGATGCTGCTTTAGGTGCTAAAGGCTTTGATTGCTTGGTTGCTTTGGGTTTGGTAGCCTTAGCAGGTTTAGGTGCAGGAGAGTCAGGATCACTAACTTCTTCACCGGCAAGATATCGCTGATGCTTAGCTACTTTCTCCAGATAAGCATTGTAGTATTGTTCTCCTTGAATGTCAGCAGTGATAAGATTATTTGGAATAGGCATCCCAAAGACTTCCCTTTTGGTTCCCTTTACACTAAACTTGAGATAACCCAGAACAAGCTCTTCATTAGGCAAATGAAGCGGAGAACCTGGTCTCGGGTGGAATTTGTGCTTGCTTTGTAGGTGATGGATGATTAGCTTGGTGAACCTAACACTTGGGATCACAATGAGGTTGGCTTTCTTCTTTCCCTGAGTATGTTGTGCCAGATTCTTTTTGTCTTTGATGAAAGTATGGATGGATTGGGTGAATTCTTCCCACATCCTCTCTGCATAATCAATATGGGCTCGTTTGACAACGCCCCATAGAATCTGTAACACTGGAGCCCTTGTTCTTTCAAACCCTGAAGTCTTTCCCGTAAGACACAAATTAATGATTGTTGTGAGTGCTCTCCATGGCTGAAACATGTCATTCGTCACGACATCAGATAAGGTTCTGACAACTTTTGGGTAACCCGGATTGTTGATAAATTTGATAAGGACATCAGGTGTTAGTGGGGAAGAGAATGACTGATTATTGTTAACTGGTGTAATCTGAAGTGCGTCTCTAAGTGTGTCTTTGTTGAGATCGAACCATTGCTCATCTAGTTGACAGCTGTAACTCCTGGTGGTTTTGTCATATCGAATAGTATCCCAAAACTGCTGAATATAGATCGATGGAATTGTCGAGGAAGCCGTGAAGGCTTTAAAGAAGTTGGTGTGCTTCAGAATGTCCACATCAATCTTGTAGGTTGGATTGCTTTGTGACTTTACTACATCTAAATAGCAGTTGCTTTTTCCTACAGGCACCCATCTGCTGCGAGGCAGGATCTAATCATCTGTACGAGTGGGTGGTGCCATAGCAGGTGCTTGTTCAGCAGGAGCATTAACATTTACATTAACATCGGCCATTGTATCTGCACAATTACATCCACAGAGAGACATACATAAAGATATGAGATGTTAGATGTGAGCGAGTGCTCAGGAGTTGATCAGTTAAGGACACTTAGATCAAATTAAAGTGGTGGTCAACAGACTTGGTCAACTCTTGAGTCAACGAAAGTTAGCTCATGGAAGAGGAGACAAAACGCAATGACCAAACCATAATGACAAAACGCAATGACCAAACCACAATGATAAAACACAATAACCAAACCACAATGACCAAATCGCAGTTATCAAGAAGTGCTAGACAAAACGCAGAGGTTGAGACACACTAGGCAAAACGCAATAGGACAAAACGCAGTTAACAAAACGCAAGATACTAAACGCAGTCAGAGAGCAAAACGCAATCACACAAGTTGCAAACATCAATCAATCAAAACGCAGTCCATCAAAACGCAATGAATATTTTATACAAAATAATCAGAACGCAGTCTAGCCAAAACGCAATAATCAAACCGCAACAAGCAAAACGCAGGCAATATAATATTCAAAAATAGGCAAAACGCAATCATTTGAATTTTTTTTGAAATGAGGGTTTTATTATTTTAATAATTTAATGGTCTTCAAAGCAAAACGCAATGACTTGCGTTTTGACCTGTTTAGTAGTTAATAGCCAAACCGCAACATGGAATCATATAGAAAAACGCAATCAGGAAAGAGGGGCAAAACGCAATCATGAATAACACACCAAAACGCAACCAAGAATGTTCTAACCAAAACGCAACCAAGAACCTCTAACAAAAGGCAACCAAGACTACTTAACATACGCGGATTCTAAGATTACGATCTAGGCATTTCAAGGTATACTTCGAACACTATTGCCACTCTCAATGAAACCTTAACTAACGTTCAACAACAATACACAACCTCATATGTCACACGATCTAAGTTTTGACTCTTAAAAGTCAACAGTAACACGAAAATCACAAGGACCATAAACTAGCAGTTGGGGAAACAATTAATACATCACCGAAGCATCATAAATGATATCTAATGCTAACCCAACAATCAAAACACAATTACAAACACTAACCAAGATTTGGATGATGATTATGCATGAAAATCTACAAAAGAACATGATTTAATGAATTTCAGGCCATGATTTCATAGATAAAGCATATTTAGATGATAAGCAACATTAAACAAGTATTACCTAAGCACGAAATCACACAGAAGTTCACGAATCAGGCAAGACGCAAAGTATTGCGATTTGGGTTGAGAGAAAAGAAAATGAAGAAGGTTTGACTGGTATTTGGAGATTTGACTAAGTCAACTCGCAAGGGGGCTTAAGTCCCTAGGTTAAACTTTCAGAGAATGGCAGTTTTGGTCCCTCCTTTTCTCTTTTCTTTTCCATTTAAGGTATAAGAGATACTAAGGGAGTAATTAAAATGCATAAATGACACAATTGGTCCTTAAGGTTTTAAAGTATAGGAGTCAACTAGAAGTTTGCACATAAGTCCTTATATGTGCACATAAATGACAACTTTGGCCTTTTGAGTTAACACAAGTTTAACTCCTCATCCAATTGAAACCCTGGTACATGCAAGCACCTTTAACCTTTTCCAATTACTTGTTTGAAGAATTAAAATGCTCGTTAGATGTCATAGATTTGAAAACACTCCCCCCCACAATCAATGACCCGTTTTCTATTTAAAGAGCAGTAGTCGTTGATTGAGTGACACATTTTGAGAAATTCAAGTCCGATTAATTTTCAAACAACTCCTTTCCACCGAGTGAGACACAAATAATTTTCTAAAGAATCATAGACGGAAAATTATTCGGATAGACAAAAGACTTCTCTTCCGTATCAAGAAATAATGCATTGAAGCGTACATTAGATCGGAGGTGCATGGATGTAAAGTAATCCATGCCCGGGAGAAAATAATAACCCATTTTCAGTAACAGCCGTCTTTTTGGCGACATGCTTTCCTCATTTTGAAAATCGGGTTGCAGTCTGAAATAACTACAAGCCATAAAGACATGTTTTGAAAAGGTGGAACTTCCGTTCGAGCTTCATTTAAAGACCCGTGTCATTATTGAATGACATTTCTAGGTCCGTAAATGTTATCGATAAACAAAAGACATGTCTTGAAAAGCTGTTTTTGGTATTTTCTATTTTCTGATATTTATGGTTTTTATAGGTTTTATATTTTTGTATTTTCTTTTTGGTTTTGGAATATGTACATATTTACATAGGATATAGGAAGACCATCTTTTACTTCTCTTCTCCTTCCTGAAGACGTTTAAGAGTTTCCGGAGACATACTCTTCATGCCAAGACGCGCGAGTAGAAATTCAAACTGCTCTCTTGGTAATGCTTTTGTGAATATGTCCGCAAGCTGATAATCAGTCGTCACGAAGTACAATTTAACCACGCCTTTCTCAACCTTCTCTCTTATGAAATGGTGTCGTATGTCAATGTGCTTGGACTGGGAGTGTTGGACATTATTGCAGCAGAGAGCAATGGCACTGCGATTGTCACAATACAGGGGAATTTTATTGAAGGCAAAGTCGTAGTCTGTGAGCTGTGATCTCATCCAAATTATCTGAGCACAACATCCAGACATGGTAATGTATTCTGCCTCTGTAGTTGAGATCGCAGTTCTCTTCTATTTCTTTGATGACCAGCTGACTAATTTATCTCCAAGGAACTGAGCACTTCCTGAAGTACTTCTTCGTGTGTCCTGACAACCTGCATGGTCCGCATCTGCATAGTCCGTTAGTGCTATAGCGATGTCTTTCGGATACTAAAGGCCCCAATTAATGGTTCCTCTGAGATACCTAGCACACATGCATACATCAAATACAAGGTCGGGTCTGCTGGCAGTAAGATACATTAGGGAACCGACCATACTACGAAATC
>BQNB010142686.1:0-17100 GCA_026074375.1 Tanacetum coccineum | reverse complement strand
CCAAATTAATTAGATTCAATCACTTGTTTATAACCATAATTATTCAAAACACTACTAGCAACCAAATTCTTCCTTATATTAGGAACATGCAAAACATTCAACAACGAAACAATCTTTCTAGAACTAAACCTAAGATCTACACAACCACGTCCATGCACCAGGGTTGTTAACTCATTTCCTATGTGAAGAGTAGATCCATCATTCAGTGACTCATAAGTCTTGAACAAACATCTATCTTTACATACATGAATAGTTGCTCCTGAGTTAACCCACCACGCAACATCATCATCCTGCACAAAGTGAGCCTGAGATACATATGTGGAAACCGTAGAGGGGGGTGAATATGTTTCTATTTAAAAACTTTAAATCTTTAGTATCAAATTGCCAATCAAGTTAGACGTATTATGAGAAGTATCGATAATAGATTTACAACAACTAGCACATATCTTAACAATACAAGCTCAACCACAATATTAATTACAAAGTACTACACAATCACAATTAACACAATATACGCAACTATGCACACAATCATGAACAAAATGCAAATAAAAAGTAAAGCGATAAATGTAAATAAAGGCGTAAAGAGATAAGTGAAAGGAAATGCAAACCGGACATGATGATTTATAAAGGTTTAGTCATGAAGCTCCTCTTCGCTCTACTCCACTCCCTGAGTACCCAACTAGACAGTTACTTCACTAGTCAACAAGCTCCTTTCTTGGCGGAGAAAACCATACAAGTTGCTTACATTATTTTCCGACACTAAGCTAGATGTCGAGTTCTTCTTTGGGTAAAACCAAACCTGTTATGTTTTACGGCCTAACATAACAAACCTTGTGTTTTATAGCCTAAACACATAAACTGCGCCGCTTACATTATTTTTCGACACTAAGCTAGATGTCGAGTCCTAATCTTAGCTAGAACCAATCTACCATTTCACTAATGTATTTTGAGGCCTAAAATACTAATTGACACACAATCAACCCATCTGAATTTACACACCATTCGGATCTACACAACTACACAATAATGTTACAAATGGATTAACTAGACTACATAACTTCGTATCTTGACGATGATGAAAGTTCTTATCTTGCACTTAAGGAAAGGAGGAAAGGATAGATGATTGGATCACATTTAGACAAGATTAAACAAGTTAAAGGATCAAAGATTTAGAAAGATTTAGTGAGATTTAGTGAGATCTAGAGAGAGAAAGAACCTAAAGAAATTAATGCAAAAGGTTTGTGAAAATAGTTGGAAATGACCCACTATTTATAGGAGCTAAAAAAACTGACTGTCTGACAGCGGCGGTCCCTAGATATATTAGGGGGCCGCCCAGTATTTAAGGGGGCCGCCGACATATTTAAGGGACCGCCCCGACAGACGCTCTTGTTTTTGTTTTTTTGTGGTGAAGGTAAAATGTAGTGAAAATCAGACTTATTTTAGGGGAAAATGGCTAGATTTGAATTTTGAAATAATTACTACATAAAACATTTCTTTATGATTCAAAAATAATTTATATAATTAATTTTTGAGAAATGGTTTTGTTATATTTATAACAATGTAATGTTTTAAGACAAAAACTTATTTTTTTGATCATCCTACAAGTTTAATGTAGTTTGTACATACCTTACGTGATTTACGTCGCGTGTAGACAAATGTTCATGTTGATGCAGACTTGAGACGTCGAGAGATGTAGATGCATATATGCATTGACGATTTGTGATTACGAGTAACTTGTGCACTTTATGTTACGTATTACAAGTTACATGTTTGTCATCACCAAAACATAAAGAGATCGTATAGATTAAATATCATAATATTTGCACTAACAATCTCCCCCTTTTTGATGATGACAAAAAATGTAAACTATAACACATAGTAAAGTTTAAAAGTTACTCGTTTACACTCTCCTTCTCCCCCTTTTGTCGAAACAAAAAGGTGTTTCTCAAATATAGGTTAGAGCATATAGAGTTGAGGTATGAGAAGAGAATAAGTGCTTTTGGTAAGTGCTCCGGGTATATAGGTTGGATGAATGAGAAGAAGGTATGAAAGGAGGGTAAGTGCTCTGGGTATATAGGTTTGAGGTATGGAGAGAAGTCATAAGAAATCAAGGTGAGGGTGATTTGGTGTTTCTTAAGGTTGAAGGTGATTTTGAAGTGGAAGAGGTGAAGTATTTGGAGTATGAATGAACCCTTCATTGTATTTGACGATCCCATATCCTATCTTCTTAAAAAGGTGAGCTTTCATCATCCCAGTGAAGTCTTCTATCATCACAATCTAACCAACTCCGTGCTATTTATTCACATATCTTTAAGCTCCCCCTAGCTCATTGCACCCCATGATAGTTACATTTCTAGCATAGTAGATCCATGGATCAAATAGATTACCATTGAAACTCAAGATGTTTGATGAACGCATTATAAATGAGTAGGATGTTTGTAATTTATCCCCCTCAATGTATGCTTCCCCTTACTTGGGGCACCAAGGAATTAAGATATAGATGTGTGCTACAAATAAAAGTTAGTAGACAAGTTCACATATATATAGCAAGATATTAGGATGGAATTAGAAATGCACATTTAGGTGTTATTATTCTAAAATAAGACACTGATGTGTCGTTGTATAGGTGTTATTTATGTATCAAGTTTCACTATTTATTTTATGCTGACTATACCTAAAAACAACACTTTAACGGGTAGTGTACCCGGTCGGTGGTAGTTTCATGGTAAGTAGGGTATCGATCACTAAGAGCGAGAGCGTTAACTCCTAAGTTTATCAGTATTTTAGTTATCTATGTTAGTACTAAATTAATCTAATTTAAATTTAAGTTAAACCTAAACTAATGATGGGGGGGTTTCAGCTTGAGAGATTGGCATGAGGTTTAGTTATCTAACCTAAGGTTTTGATGACAAGTAAAGCAATAAACACACACAAGAAGATAAACAAACGATAAAGTAGCGGTCGAGAACTAATGTAACAAAAATGTATCAACCATGAATAATCCAATAAAACACAGGTTTGTTTATTTACTGCAATGATTTACTTATCTGGAAGGGCATATCATTCCTAGACTTAGGCGGTACTTCTTCCTAAGACCTAGACACGCTAATCCTGTCACAATTAGACGCATCCGCATAAAGCATCCTTATGTTGATTATAATCTATCTTAGGATCTAAGTAATGGTGCTCTTACTAAACCCTAGCTCATGGAGACTTTACCCACTTACTGCTTAACGGCTCTTTATATACTAGTAGTCCACTGTACGAGTCCTTACCAATGGAATAAGAAGGTACTCGCTGATACCAAGGTCACCTTATGGCTTAACTAAGCTCACTAAACTAAAGGCAACGATAGGTCAATATTTGTGATCCTATGATTCTAGATATATAAATTTCAATATAGAGAGCTATCTCAGACTCTTAGCATATGCCCAAACAACACCGAAGTTGCAGCGTATTAAATATGTAGGACTAGACCCAGTTGAATGATAGGTCGCATACTTAAGCACGTAAACAAGTATAAATTGATAAACATAAAAAACAATCAACGATAAATTAAGCAATCAAGAAAAACAAACCAAACATTAGATCTTCATAAACATGACTGATACCTAAAGGTATCAGCCCATAGTCATTGTAAAAATACATACGGTTTGATATATGAACGATTAAAATAAAGAAACCTCAATCGAACGCGTATTCGGTTTGCGAAGATTACAAGAGTTTTCCTATGATCTGAGGCTCTTTTCTGACCTTCTATACTCCATCGATCGGCTCTGGTCGACTGGTGTTTAGGATTCACTGCATACCTAAAAACTAGTTTAGGGTCGTCTATATATAAGTTTGGTAGTCGTTCAACACGCATATCCAAGTACTGGATCGCGTATTGGGGATTTCTTAGAGTAGGGACCACACTTGATATCTTCTAGAATACTCACATACTATTTCTTGAATACGGCATATTGAGTCTATCTGGATACGGCGTATTGAGCTTTATCCTCTATGGTCTTTGGTGAGTGTAGGCATGAATACGCCGTATCTTTCTTGATGGATACGGCGTATTGGTCTTCAGAATAGTAATCTTCAAAATATCTTCATTTAAGCTTCAGAATGAGTGCCTTTTGCTATCTTCACCAATACTCCCATAATTACTATAATTCTCAAATAAAACATTAAGTAACATCTTGCAATATTATACAAATGGGTTAATAACATGGGATAAATGATGCTATAAAATAGACGTTATTTGATGTCATCAAATATCCCCCCACTTGAATCCTACTTGTCCTCAAGTAGCCTTTAGAAGTTTGTAAAAATGTATCCCTAAGGATATTTTCCGTTAAAGCACTTATTTGATCTATTACAAGTACACTACCAAACACATCACGAAAGATGAAAACACTAAAATCACTCAACTAATCTATGTGGTAACATGTAACTAATTCGCTCAATTACTCGTCGTGACGATATTCTATCATAAGCTTGGCAAGGATACACATCTCCACCACTAAAGCTAAGGAGTAACAAGTTTATAAAGGTAAATATGGGTTTTTGTATGGAAAGGCTTACGGTTGATCATTCTACAATCTTTCACCAGAAGTACCACTCTAACAAGGCAGCTGAAGCACACATATATGGCCGTAATGACAAAATACACATGTGTGTTCGATCACATCCTCATTCAAAATTTAACCAACGGTTAGGATGAAGAATGATATAGGGTAGGAACTTTCTAACTTTTACCAAAAGTCGTAAACCAATGAGGCAGCTGAGACATGCGTACATGGCTGTAACGACGGAATAGACATGCAGCTCGATCACATCCTCATTCGCGTAAAACCAGCGGCTAATCATTAGGTGAGAGGGAAGTAAATTGTTGTTAAATAAAAATCAAGAAACAAATAGATTAAGACTTAAGATACAAGTTGCTAGACACTTTTTTCCCGACCGTTACTATGACAAAGACACAACTATTTACAACGTCTTGATCATAGATCAAAAACAACAACCTAAGTTGGCGTTCCCATAACGGTCAACTTCCCAATCATCCCAAAACTTTACATACTCTGCAAGGCAAGTGCCGATATCATCCACTTTGTACAATACTTTACATCGTTGATTTTTAAGACGTATCAACGAATAATCAATCCTTCGTGTAATTCCTTCGGTAATTGCGAAATGATTATCTACAAAACTTTCTTTCTCACTCTTCTGTAATTTTTTTCTCTTTTTTGATTTTTTTTTATAACTATTCTTTCAATCTCGTGTAGTTTCACCAACTCACGATCATAATAATTCCGATAATTCCTTCGATAATTCCTTAGTTCTTCGAACTCACCATTAAATTGTGATGGTAGTAAAATCAATTAGCTTGACTACCTAATATACATTCACATTCGCAATGTGCAATTTCCAACCGCACCAAAATAAGAAAAATGACAGAAGACGCGGAAATATAAACATTACGACTTTAAGCAACTAGCAACAGAAAATTAAACTTTAATCTAACAAGTTAGTTTAAGGTGTAGGGTGGTAACGAAACAAATAGTTTGGAGTAAAATTCCTAAAGGATGGCTCTACGTTGTTCAAATGGACATCCACTCTAAAGATGGGAGAGTGAAAAGCGTTTAAACGGAAGGTTAATAACTAATCGTGTAAATTGATAGTTAATAAAAAACATTTAAAGCGATTTGGGTGTAATCCCTAAAATTTACCAATTTAAACAGTTACTCCATCTAATCCAAGTACTCATTAGAGCGGTCGCGAAGTGATATACCAAGCCAAGTTCTAAAGACCTACAATCACCGACACACTCATATATTTGCGGAATTTGGGTAAACATTTGGAAACGGAAAGCTAAATTTCACAAATAACTAACAAGGGTTATTGTTGTGGGTTTTATGTAATAGTAATTTCACAAAAAATCTTGAATTTGTTTTTTAAAATTTGAGCATAATTTAAGCATTTTAATGTGAAAAATAAGACAAGTAAACATTCTAATTCCCATCCCCCCACTTGAATTATACAACGTCCTTGTTGTATATATAAAACATTAAAAATACAGGAATTAAAAAGAATTAGAATGAGAAACTCCCTTGATAATTGCTCGGTAGATTCTCCAAGTTGCGTTTATGAGCAAGATTGTGTTGAACAGCCGCCTTGAAGTTTCAAGACTCCAACACTTCAAGATCTCCAGATATTTAAATTCTCCACCAATGTTCGTCGATATTTCTTTCACGAGGTCCTGTGTAAATTCTCAGAAAACAAATGCAATTCTATCTCTGTGTATTCGTTGGTTAGACTCAGTACAGGAAGTCGATACGCCGTATCCATTCCCTAGGATACGCCGTATTGATACCTGTGTCGAATACGTTGTATTCGTTTAACGATACTCGATAGCACTGTGCTGAAATAAAGACTTGATAACGCCAGAAGCTAATACGCCGATCCATGGGTTTGGATACGCCGTATAGACAGTCTGGAAAGACAGACTCGATAAAAATTAAAATACTTCCGGGTTGTCTCCCGGCAAGCACTTTTGTTTACATAAAAACATGAAAAAAAAAAAAGAAAATCTTTAATTAGACTTGCCCAATTTTAATTCCCATCCTTATAAAACAATTTGGGGTCGAACGGGATGCCAAATGGAACATACAAATTCTTGATTAGGAAAATAAATGACATCCCTTTGTTAAGATGATTCCAAGTCATGATATTAAAATTCAATCCATTGATAAAAGTTTCAGTTTTGAAAATTTTATTAGATGTATCATGACTTATTTCCAAAAGCTTATTTGACTCATGTGCATAGGCAACAACATCGATATTTATTACATCAGTAATGGTTTGACAGATAAATCCCTCGAAGAGTGTTCAATATCGACTTTATCATTATCATTCTCTGTATCCATTTTTAATTCATCAGGATAAATTACGTTAAAAAGAAATAGATCATTAAAGTTTAAAACGTTTTGTTCCTCTTCATCACATTCGGACAATGATGTTTCATCTTTCAAATTAAATTCATCGATATGTTGAGGGTTTAAAATCGGTTCAGTTAATAAATCTGATTTGGACGTTTGAGCATCATTGTAAACAATGCTGGAAAAATCTCATTCTTGAAATCTTTAAAGAAGTCTAAATCATCAAAATAACTGACCGTAGGCTTGGGTGATGGAAACAAAGGCATATTGGCTTTATCATTATCATTTTCTGAATCCGTTTTTAAATTGTTGACAGAAATTATTTTGTAGGAAAATGAATTTTTGTCTAAAATTACCGTGCAATCTTCATCGTCGGATTCGTCAAACGATATTCTAAAGTAAATTTCATCGTTAAGATAACTTACCGTAGGCTCACACGAGAGTGCTGCTTCAGATGTTAACGTGTCGTTAAAGACTATAGCTGGGAATTCAGTTTCAACAGATCCGAGGTCGTGAACGTCTTCATTATCCCAGATCTTACCATACGTAGCAGTTTCCCAGTTATACACCTTACCACGCCTACGAGCTTTTTCTTCCTCAAGCCTGATATACTCCTCCATAGTAATGTTGGGGTCGTCCATTTTAACCTGTAATAAATTCGCTAGGAAAGAAAACTGTCAAATAGCTTAATACGCCGTATTCAGTGAACTGAATACGCCGTATTGATGATAGAGTCCAAATACGCTGTATTGGTTTGAAAAAAAAATTATACGCGTATCCAATAAATTGAATACGCCATATTGAGTATTCGACTCAGAAAGCTACAGCGAACTGTAATAATGCACACAAACACACAATATGCAAAAATATACAATGCAAGAAATCAAACACACAAAACAAACACACAAATATGCAAATTAATCTAAACTAAATCTAAACTAAACTAAAACACTAATAAATAAGAATTAAACAACTTCACTCCCCGACAACGGCGCCAAAAACTTGATGTGTCGTTGTGTAGGTGTTATTTTATGTATCAAGTATACATTTATATTTTGCCGACTTAAACCTAAAAATAATAACACTTTAAAACGCAGTATACCCGTCAAGATGTAGCTATCGTGTCAAGTGGTGTCGATCACTAGAGAGAGAGAGTTTAATTCCTAATTTATCAGTATATAAGTTATCTCATTTTAGTACAAAAATTAATCTAATTTAAACCTAAGTTAAACCTAAACTAATGATAAGGGGGTTTCAGACTGAGAGACTGGCACAAGGTTTAGTTATCTAAACTAAGGTTTTGATGACAAGTAAAGCAATAAACACACACAAAAAGACAAACAAACGATAGAGAAGCGGTCGAGAACTAATGTAAGGAAAACATATCAACCAAGAATAATCCGATAAAATGCAGGTTTGTTTAATAGTGAAATGATTGTCTTATCTTGAAGGGCATATCATTCTTAGACTTAGGCGGGACTGCATCCTAAGACCTAGACACGCTAATTCTGTCACAATTAGACGCATCCGTATAAAGCATCAATTTGATTATAATATCTATCGATAATCTAAGTAATGGTGCTCTTACTAAACCCTAGCTCATCGAGACTTTACCCACTTACTACTTAACGGCTCTTTATATACTAGTAGTCCACTGTCCGAGTCCTTACCAATGGAATAAGAACGTACTCGTTGATACCAAGGTCACCTTATGGCTCAACTAAGCTCACTAATCTAAAGGCAAAGATAGGTCAATATTTGTGATCCTATAATTCTAGATATATAAATTGCAATATGGAGAGCTATCCCGGACTCTTAGCCTAAGCCCAAATAACACCGAAGTTTTAGCGCATTAAATATGTAGGACTAGACCTAGTTGAATGATAGGTCGCATACTTAAGCACGTAAACAAATATAAATTGATAAACATAAATAACAATCAACGATAAATTAAGCAATCAAGATAAACAAACCAAACATTAGATCTTTATAAACATGGCTGATACCTAAAGGTATCAGCCGATAGTCATTGTAAAAATACACACGGTTTGATACATGAACGATTAAAGTAAATAAACCTTGATCGAACGCGTATTCGGTTGCGCGAAGATTACAAGAGTTTTCCTATGATCTTGAGGCTCTTTTCTGACCTTCTATGCTCTTTTGATCGTCTCTTGGTCGATTTGGTAGTTTAGGGATTCACTTGCATACCTAAAACTGAGTTTTGGATCGTATATATATAGTGTCTGGTAGTCGGTTCGATACGCCGTATCCAATGGGTTGGATACGGCGTATTGGGGATTTCTTGGAGTAGGGACCACGTTTGATGTCTTCTAGAATATTATATTGATTCCATATCTTGAATACGGCGTATTGAGTCCTCTGGATACGACGTATTGATCTTTAATCTTCTGTAGTCTTTGGTGAGTGCAGGCACGGATACGCCGTATCTTCTTGATGGATACGGCGTATTGGTCTTCAGAATAGTAATCTTCAAAATATCTTTATTTAAGCTCCAGAATGCGCGCCTTTTGCTATGTTTCACCAATTACTCCATAATTACTGCAATTCTCAAATATAAACGATTAAGTAACAATTCTTTGCAATAACTATACAAAATGGGTTAATATCGTGGGATAAAATGTCTTGGATAGTCGTATGGTCTAGTATAATACGGTGTATTTGCTGTCTGATCAGTAGATTTCTGAACTCTTCATTTCATGCTCCAATATGTGTTGCCTTTTATTAATCTTTTCACAAAGTTACCTCCTAATTACCTCAAATATATCGATTTCATGCAACATTTTTATAAAATGGGTTAATTACAGGGGTTTGTTAATAATGCTTAAAAGTGACGTTATTTGATTGTCAGCAGTCTTTGTATTATAACATAATGTTCACTGATTCTTTGTTTTGCAAACACGTTTACGTAAGTGGATCATGAGACCTGCCCAATTCGTTACCCGCTAGGATCTATGTTCAACACAAATCCTCAAGGAAAAAGTTTGTAAAAAGGATGATACAGGAAGCAAATTTGTTGATACCATGTGCTTAGAGGTGAAAATATGGGAATGCCTTGATCGACCTAAAGGATCGATTGTGTTCGTAATGCACTATTTTCCTTTTACATAGACTATCCAACGAGAAGCCTGTAGGAACTGACATTAGATTCTCCCTAGCTAATCACTCATATATTTACCTGTTAGGAATAGCTGAAGACGTGTTAGTTGATATAGCTGGCTATGTGTACCCCGTGGATTTTGTGATTTTGGACATAAAAGAGGATGAGAACAACCCTTTCATTTTAGGAACACTATTCTTAACAATGGCTAAGGCCGTGATTAGATTTGATAAGTGGACAATAACTCTAACATCTGGCAAGAACAAGATAGATTTCTGTGATGATACCTGACGTCCCTAGTCATCGAGAAGAAAACGAAGAAAGACATAGATCCCATAACCCTCACTAATACCGTAAGTAGACTGATTTTGGTGTGGGAGGAAAGAATCAAGTACCATCAAGAGAAAGAAATGGGATTCAACCAATGGAGAAGTACATTGTTCGATGATAAGCGTTTTATATCTGGAAATGAAGGATGTGATGTGAGTGTTGATCAAGGAGTCACGTAAGGAGTGTGACTCCGGGTCTAGCTAAAAGACTCTCTAATAAACAAAAATGCTTATTGGGAGGCAACCCAATTTTATTTTTCACATTATAGGAGTTTCGTCTTTTAGTGTCAGTTTGTTTTATTATTTTTTATTTGTTTCTATATGTTCTGCATTGTTTTGTAATCATACTTTGTTTTGTTTTTAACCTCGTCTTAATTGCAATAAAAGGTATTTTGCATCAAATAAGTTTAAAAGGAAAATATCCGGTTTTTAAGAACCATTTCAAACATATAAAATGAATAATTTAGATTTATTGTGTTACGAATGTTGTTGTGTCTTTTGTGTCTTACTGTGGTTTGTTTCGAAGTCATATTGATTGTGCTATTTATTCTGTGGTCGTATGCAATAATTTTTACAGGAAAATTCATTAATAGGATACTGCGCAGAGTTTTTCTAAGAAACGAAGCATTTTTTTATTGCGTCTGGCGAGACTGGCGTCTGGAATTTTTCTAGACGGCGTCACACTCTAGCTCATTGTAAAGTTCGTATTTACTTGAATTTTTGAAATTAATTTTGTGTAATATCCAAAAAATTAATTTTCCTAATCCTTGTAGAAAACCATAATTAAATTAGTACATTCATCCTATATCTTTACTGTTTTCGTAGTGTCTAAACCCTAATTATTACGTTGTATATTCAACGATGCTATAAAATATACAGTATTTGATGTCATCACTTGTCTTTGATTTGCAGGTTATATTTGATAAGGAGAAGCCCGGAAGTTCTTAGGATTTCCACATGGATGATTCTTGGATGACGATTTAGCCGGTTTATCTTGGTTCTTCTCCAATATTGAGCAAAACCAGGGGAGTACTAGTTTCTTTTGTTTTTTCTTATTTTCCCTTATTCTTTTTTCGGGTACTTGTAAAACATTTGGGACAATGTTCAAAATAAGTGTAGGGAGGAAATAAATCCTTAGAAACTATTCCTTCAATTGCATTTGCTTTGTCCTTAAAAAGATGAGTAATATACTAAAACGTAGCGTAGACGGTAATTGTGACACAAATTTAAATTTTTTTATGACACATACTGACGAAAACTTAGTATTAATAACGTCTCATTGGATAGGAGTTATATGACTAGCACAAAACCCTACCACTCAAAAATTCCACCCAAAAAATGTGAGGTTCGTCCCTAGATCTTTAGGAATTAAAAAGCACCCATCTTTGGTGTTTTGATAATTTTAACCTTTAGCTTGCTCGAGTTAAGGAATGATCAATCGCATGTGTCTCGTTCATGGATTTGATCGAGCATGCGTGGTTTTGTCGCTTTTTCTGGAGCATTCGTATCGGTTAAAATTATGAGAGTGTACCGGTATTATATTAAATTCTAGAACTTGTTTTAGTGATGCATCCGGAGACCGCTAGTGAGATCGCATTCGTGTGATTAGGATTTGCTAAACGATAAGAGGAATTAGGATAAACCCATGTTTTAAACATGTATTTTGTATTGTTATTATGGTCACCTCAATCATATAACTATCCCCACACCCTTGCTTCACACGTGACTTGGACTCAATTTGAGAAGAAACGGACAAGATTTCAACTCTACACGAAATTTGATATCAAAAGGGCATATAGAGTGTAGAGACGGCGTCGCTATTCCTTGCGACGACGTCAGAGAATTTTGAGACGGCGTATGAAGTAACTGACTTAAAGAAGCCCATAGAAGATTCGGCAAGGCGACGACGTTGCAATTAACTAGCGACGCCGTCGCAATGATTTTCCTATATATACAAACCCTATTTTTTGGTTTTAAAGTGTGGACTTCGTGAGGAATATTTAAGGAATGATTTTTATCAGTCTTTAGGTCGATTTTAGGGTTTTCAAACCCTATTGTATCCACCATTACTCCATGATTAATTAAAGTGAAGTTCTTTTATCCCTTTAATATTTTAGTATGTCTATGTATAATTTGATTAATTGTTCTTCGCTTTCAATTAACACGTTAGGCTAAATTTATTAGTATTTACTTATGATTGCATGAAACTTGGTTTGTAATTCCTTTTACTATTGCTTCTTGTTGGTGGTGTGCACGTTAGGCTCTAGAAAACTAGCTTCATAATTGCTTGCGAAGACATCTAGGGAAACGTAATTGTGTAGAAAGGATACCATCACAATAGTCTTCATACTACCTTGCCCTAATACGGTTGATCACCTTTTAAGTGTTTGAATGCGTGTAATGTACTCTTAAGGGCCTTGTAATAGTCTTCATACTATCTTATTTATGCATTGCCTTAACGAAATATTACATAGATAGCGTGTTCGTGCAATTCGTTCATAAATTAAGGAATACTTACAAATTACACCACAAGGGTGACGAGCAATAGGATTAAGAAGAGCAGACTAAGGAGTAGCGCATGATTAAGTGAGCACGTTTGTTTACTTATACGAGTTTCCTCCATTAGATTAGATTAGTTTAAAAGTAGATTAGTAGTTAATTAGTTTTAATCAAACTCCATTTAAACTCGAGATTTTACTTGCTTTCTTAAAAATATAAAAACACAAAAATGATTTTCTTTCAACCTTTAGACGTTAATGACATTCGATTCGAGCCTACCCAAACTATTCCCCTAGAGAACGATAACAACCTCGAGTCTTGTAGGATCCCGATAACACTTCACTTCATACAATCGACCACGAATCGGAACTAGAAAGGAGAAAGAAAGATTGAGTTGTTTAGAGAGAGAAAGTGGAGAGAGAAATGAGAGAGAAAAGAGAAAGATATATTAGATATTTTCAACAACTTACTTTTCCAAGTGGAAAAGTTCCTTA
Organism: Tanacetum coccineum; assembly: GCA_026074375.1. Lineage (NCBI taxonomy): Eukaryota > Viridiplantae > Streptophyta > Magnoliopsida > Asterales > Asteraceae > Tanacetum > Tanacetum coccineum. The sequence continues at coordinate 3,731 of BQNB010142686.1, read as the reverse complement.
TATACCCCCGACACTTAAAAGTGACGCGCGGGATATTTAACTAGGACCCGGGCTCGGGTTTTGCTTGGGATTAAACCCGAAACATATACAATATTTGATTTTTATCGAGCCCGATTACGATATTTTTCTATTACATCATTAACTAAATTAAAGACCGAAGCTACATCGTAGAGTGGACGGAGCTTCTTGTCGACTCAATAAATTGAGGCTAACAATCTCCCCCGAAGTGAGGTCTTGAACACGGGAACGAGCTTCCTTTATTGACTCAATAAAATTGAGGCTAACAATCTCCCCCGAAGTGAGTTCATTGATGACACTCCTTCATGAGATCAGTGAGATTGCTTTTGTCGTTTAAGCTCGAGTGTTCTTGGTCTTTGTCTTTGTTATTTGTTGTAGGTTTGTTCCTTCATGCTTTGCGATCTTGACTTTGAGCCTTTGTCATTGTCTTTATCGTCTTTGCCATCTTGCGAGTCTTTTGTTTTTGACCAACATTTGCTATACTTTTGCATTATCTTGGAAAGCTTCTAATTCTGAGTTTGAGGAAGTCTTTGTCCTTTAAATCTTGAGCTTTCTAGATTGTTGTCTTATAGATTGAGCATTTGAATGGGATTGCGAGGTCTGCCTGTTACCCACCGTTTGACTGCAGGTTTACGTTTAGTGTAAACGAGAAAAGTGATTTGAAAATCAATGACGTGTCACTCGTTAAGAGTTTTTGTAACACATCGAGAGTGTATGTTTTATCAAAATATCAACGTCAATTTCATTTAATGGACCAAATAGATATCCCAGTTGTCACAAGTATGATTCATATAGAATCTTTTGATCGCAAGTCAATTCCTACAAAGAGCGTGGTTTGATGCTGGCTCTCAAGCCAGGATTTCCATTTCATTGTGAATTCATTAGTAATCACTCGGACTGTCTGGCAAATATATAATGATATTGCGTTGGACTCTTGTAACAGCTTGTGAACTTGATGATTGTTCAACAATGTGTTTGAAATGGAATGTGTCCCTAAAGAGATTTTTATTGATCTCTTGGCTCTAGTCTCGATTAGTGCTTTGGTTTTAGTACCTCGGAGGTTGGAGCATTTGCCACTATTCAATCATAACAATCTCGGGATGATTGATGTCAATAGATTAACGTGTGTATCTCCGTGTCAAATGAGACAAGTTTCTGTTGAGAGAACCCGAATGGCTCGGAAGGATGAGCATTGCATCATGGGTCCATGATGTCGTTTTCAATTGTCAGCAATCAACTTGTGATTCTGACAGCATATGTATTGCCCGGTTTTCTGCCTTAAGTTGTGTGGAGGGCCTTTTCTTTCTTTAGGACCCTTTATCCATACATTTCTTTTTATTCTTCCAACGCCTTCAATGCTTACCAAAGTCGTAATTTACTAACTACCTTGTTGTGATTGTTACAGATGTTAACTTAATCTTTAGTCGGCAATTATTCCCATTTACATTCATCTCCAATCATACCTAAGGACTGCTATTTCTAACTTTGGATTATCCTTGGGGTAGATCCTCCGGTTCTGGTGTTGGATCATAGGATTGATTCCTACCTAAACACTTATAGACTTCATGATTTTCGTCGTTTTCTCGTTGAATTAAGATGTTGTTGGGTAGAATGATCGAACCATAAAACTTTTCTTCAGCATGCACATTGAGTCAATTAGATCATATTTTAATGTACATTTTCTCCCCTTATTTTACATAATAAACACTTTAGTTTTTGAAAATACCTTGTGAGTAAAATTATGTCTTGAAAAATCAGTGGAAGGAAAATATTATTAGCATATGGAATGGTTTTGAAACATTTTTTGATAAAGTTTTGGAATACATATGATTAATGGTCGTTGATGATGTATCCAAGAACATTTTTAAAACGTTGTTTTTCGAAAAAAGATAAAAATTAAAAAAAACTCCCCCCTCAAGAATAGGAACCAATGATGAAATTGTTGTCTTTTTGAAAAAATTTGTTTGAGGCGTTGGAGTGTTGAACACACAATTTTGAAAAGCAAAAGTTATGAATTTGTCATCATTGAGAAATTCTTGATTAAAAATTTATGTCCAAACTTTTTGAACAAAAAAGAAAAAAATATAAAATAAACAAAACGATAAATGAAAAAAAAAATAATAAATAAAAAAAAAATAAAAAAAAAAAAAAAAAAAAAATAAAAAAAAATAAAAAAAAAATAAACAACGATTTGTTTTAGAGGACCCTTCTACTTCTCACTGTTATGAGGGGTTTAATTTTGGTAATAATAAAGCGCACTATTGTATCGTATACACTATCCTTTTTTTGAGCTCAAAAACATTGTATGTATTTGTAATGTAAGAACAGCTTACACTCATAGAAAGAAAAATGACACGGAGAAAAAGTTTTAATTTTTCTCGTTTGTTTGGAGGATAATAGGATTAAGTTATATAAACCTTCATTTATTTGAAGTCCGGGGGGTTATGTATGATATTGCACATAAGCATCCAGATAAAATTAGGAAATGACATTTTTGAAACTTATTTGGCCAACTCTCTGCTTAGAACTTCATTTACACACCCGTGGTCATTGTTAATCGACATTTCTAAGCACGTTTAAATTGTTATCGTTCCCAAGAGAGTGACATGTCTGAGGAAGAATCTTTTTGTAATTTTTCCTGATTTTCTAATTTTGTATTTTCTATTTTATATCTCATTTGTCCTTACATTGCTTTGTGATGGTGGAATTAGAATTCTCAACTCTTGTCGTGATGTAGCTTTTTGTTCTTGACTGATAGAGGAACAACTTTGGAACCAGCTTTTTGAACTTGACTGTTTCATTGCTTGTGGTCTTGAATTACGACATTAGTTCTGAACAGTTATGATCAGAGTCATATGTGATGAGAACGGGGCCTTGAACTGATTCGTTTGTTGCATCAGACCGTTAATTGCATGAAAATTCCGAGTTCTGAACTGTTATGATCAGAAGTCATTTGATGAAGAACGAGGCCTGAACTGATGTGAACAGACGTCATTGACATTGATAACCGAGGCTTGATCTGCTGTGATCAAACGTCTTTTGAACATTGAGGAACGGGGCCTGAAGTGTTATTTTTAGCAGACACCATTTGACATTGACGACCGAGGCTTGGACTGCTGTGTTCAAACGTCATTTGACATTGAGGATTTCATCTTTTGTGAAACCATTCTGGCAGTGGTTTCTTAGATATTAAAAATTTCAGCAACCACACTCTGAGATTTTCCTGCTTTTCATTGTATAGTGCATCTGCAGTTATGTCAATTCGTTGTTGTTTTTGACCATTGAATAACGTACGTGCACTTAAACCCAGAGTTTGTTTGCAAGCATGAATATGAGGGATATCTACAGTTGAACCATGTGTGGGGTCATTTTCAACCTTGCCCGTGCAAGAGTTGAGTAGCTTTCCATGTGGGAATCTACCTAAGACAAACATTACTAAAGATTCTACCTGTCGGTTTCCAGCTAAGACAAGATCTAGGAGTCATTGTTTTCTCATGGACAGTGGTAGTCTTTTTGTGTGAGAACCTATGTCCTGTTGGGATCTGTCTTTCTAGTTTCTTAGATGCACTTGACTTTTCTACGGGCATATATCTCTTTGTTGTCTTATGGGATGTAGCATCCTTATTCTGTGTCAAGGCACGAGGATTTAACCTTGAGAGGTATTCTAAGACACATTCATCATGATTTGCACTGTAAAGGCACTTTTTGCATGT
>BQNB010142685.1:2028-17100 GCA_026074375.1 Tanacetum coccineum | reverse complement strand
ATAATCTCTAAACAATTTCTTAAAGCAACCCGTCCAACGGACGGGCCTGCGGCTAGTATATATATATATATATATATATAAATCAAGTTGGGAGTTACAAATGGATAATATCAACATATTAGCGTTAATGGAAAACATTTAAGTTAAGCGAGTTAACACTCAAAGTCACCAATGGTGAAACCATCAACAAACCCAAAAGAACTTCCATATATTTTACCTTGTCAAGTTGTTGGTCTTCATACAAATCTTTCAAATTTGATATAGCATACTTGTTTGCAGCACCCAATAGTGCAAGACGGTGCTTCCAGAAATCTTCTAGTTTAATGGTTCGTATAAGTAAGATAAAAGGGTGGTACATGAATCAAGTGAGATGTCTTGGTACATGAATCAAGTGAGATGTCTTGGCTATAACTGTCATAAAAGGGGCCACTTTGCAAGGGAGTGCAAGGCTCCAAGGGAGAACAGGAACAGAAAACCTGTAAGGAGGAATGTGATAGTGGAAACAACAAAGGCAAAAGCTTTGGTGGCTCAAGATGGATTTGGGTATGACTAGAGTGGCCAGGCTGAAGAAGGACCTACAAACTTTGCACTTATGGCCTATACATCTTCAAGTTCTTCAAGCTCAGATTCAAAGGTATCAACTTGTTCTAAAGCATGTTTAAAATCATATGAAACTCTCAAAGAACATTATGATAATCTGACAAAAGATTTTAATAAGTCTCAATTAAATGTACTAGAATCTGTAGAGGCTAGACTAGATATGTATAAAAAGAATGAGGTTGTTTTTGAAGAGGACATAAAGATTTTAAAACTTGATATTATGTTGAGAGATAATGCTCTAACAAAGCTTAGAAAGAAATTTGAAAAAGCTGAAAAAGAAAGAGATGATTTAAAACTTACCTTAGAAAAGTTTGAAAATTCATCTAAGAATCTAAGCAAATTGTTAGATAGTCAAATAAGTGATAAGTTCAAGACCGGCGTGAGGTTTGATAGTCAAGTGTTTGATAGTCAGGTGAATGATAAGTACAAAACAAGTGAAGGGTGTCATGCTCTTCCACCTCTTTATACTGGGAACTTCATGCCCCATAAACCTGATTTGGTACTTGCTGATGAGGATGATTGTGTATTTAGTGAGCCAATAACTAGTGTACCTGCAATTGTAACTAGTGAAGTTAAGACTAGTGAGTCAAAACCTAAGCATGTTAGTTAACCACTTATTGAAGATTGGATATCTGACAGTGAGGATGAGAATGAGACTAAGTCTAAGTCTAAACAGAGAAAACCTAGTTTTGCTAAAGTAGAATTTGTTAAATCTAATGAGCATGTAAAATCACCTAGGGAGTCTGTTAAAATGGTAGAGAACAATAAGCATGCTAAATACCCTAGGAAAAACAGTCAAAGTCCTAGAGGTAATAAGAGAAACTGGAATAATTTGATGACTCAGAAATTAGGAAGTAATTTTGAGTTTAAAAATAAAGCTTGCTATGTATGTGGTAGTTTTAACCATTTGATCAAAGATTGTGATTTCTATGAAAAGAAAATGGTGGAAAAACCTGTATGTAACAATGCTAGAAAGGTTAATCACCAAAATTCTCAAAGATTGACTCACCCTCATCCAAAAAGAAATTTTGTTCCAAGAGCAGTCTTAATAAAATCTGGCCTTAAAACACTTAATACTGCTAGGCAAAACTCTTCAAGAGCAGCAGTATCAGTTAAAACTGCCAGACCAATTAATACTGCTTACCAAAGACCAACAGTAAAATGTGCAAGACCAGCATAAAATGTTTTTAATAGATCACATTCACATGTTAGAAGACCCTTTAACAAGTTTACAACAAATAAGAACAGTAATTTCAATGAAAAAGTTAATACCGTTAGGGAAAATGTTACTACTGTTGGGCCAAAAGCAGTAGTAAGTGATAATAAGGGAAATGAGGCTAATGTTGTTAAGGCCTCAGCATGTTGGGTTTGGAGACCAAAGCAAGAAGTTTTAGATCATGTCTCCAGACATAATGGTGCATCAATGAACTTTAAAAGATTTGACTATGTTGATGCACAAGGCAGATCCAAGTATGTAATGGCTTGGGTCCCCAAGAGAGCCTGATTTTCTTACTTTATATGCAGGGCAATCCACAGCTTGAGTTGCAGGAGAAATGAGTTATTGACAGTGGATGCTCTAGGCACATGATTGGAAACATGTCCTATCTTTCTGATTATGAAGAAATTGATGGTGGATATGTTGCCTTTGAAGGAGACTCCAAAGGAGGTAAAATCATTGGTAAAGGTAAAATCAGTACATGTAAATTAGATTTTAAAGATGTGTACTTTGTTAAAGAGCTTAAGTTTAACCTTTTTAGTGTCTCACAAATGTGTGACAAGAAGAACAGTGTTCTTTTTACAGACACTGAATGTGTTGTTTTGTCGCCTGACTTTAAGCTACTTGATGAAAGTCAAGTCTTGCTTAAAGTTCCCAGAAAGAACAACATGTACAGTGTTGACTTAAAGAATGTTGCTCCTTCAAGAGGTCTAACTTGTCTCTTTGCAAAGGCTACATTAGATGAATCTAATCTTTGGCATAGGAGGCTTAGGCATATAAATTTCAAAATTATGAACAAACTGGTAAGGGGAAATCTTGTAAGAGGTTTACCTTCCAAATTTTTTGAAAATGATCACACATGTGTTGCTTGTCAGAAAGGAAAGCAACATAAAGCTTCTTGTAAGACCAAGACTGTAAGCTCAATCAGCCAACCTTTACAAATGTTGCACATTGATTTATTTGGTCCAACTTTTGTAAAGAGTATAATGAAAAAGATGTACCGCCTAGTTATCACAGATGACTTTAGTAGATTTAGTTGGGTTTTCTTTTTAGCAACTAAGGATGAGACCAGTGGAATCCTTAAGGCTTTTATAACAGGAATAGAAAATCAAATAAATTACAGAGTCAAAATAATCAGATGTGACAATGAAACTGAATTTAAAAATAAGGAAATGAATCAGTTCCTGGTGAGATGCAAGGGATTAAGCACGAGAATTATAGTGTTGTTAGGTCTCAACAACAAAATAGTGGCAGCTGAAAGGAAAAAACAGAACACTAATGAGGCGCTAGGACTATGCTGCTGGTTCAATGTACCTACTTCCTTTTGGCTTTTGAAGCAGTTAATACTGCTTGTTATGTACAAAATAGGGTATTAGTAATCAAGCCTCACAACAAGACCCCTTATGAACTTTTCCATGGTAGAACACCAAGTTTAAGCTTTATGAGACCATTTGGGTGTCCTATACTATTCTTAATACCTTAGATCACCTAGGCAAGTTTGATGGGAAGGCTGATGAGGGATTCTTTATTGGATACTCTGTGAATAGCAAGGAATTTAGAGTATTTAACAGTAGAACCACGATAGTAGAGGAGACCTTGCACATTACTTTTCTTGAAAATAAACCTAATGTTGCAGGGAGTGGACCAGAATGGCTTTTTGATATTGATACACTGACAAAATCTATAAATTATAAGCCAGTTGTTGCAGGGAATCAATCTAATGGTAGTACAGGTACAAAAGCATGTGATAATGCAGGGAAAGCTAGAGTGAAGACAGTACCTGGCAAAGATTACATACTGCTACCATTATGGACTCAAAATCCAACATTCTCTTCTATTTCAAAGAATTCTCCTAATGCTGGATTCAAACCATCAGGGGAGGAGGAAAAGAAGGATGCTGAAGATCCAGAGGATGAAGATAGTGAGGTGTCAAATACAGAGGAGCCAAGAGTTAATCAAGAGAAGGATGAAAATGTTAACAGTACTAACAATATTAATACTGTTAGCTCAACTGTTAATACTGCTAGCATAATGAATAATGTTGTTGATGAGAATATAGTCTATGGATGTGCTGATGATCCAAATATGCCTAATTTGAAAGAGATTTGGTTATTCAGATTGATGCATGAAGAGGTTGGTTGGCAAGAGGCTGACATGATCTAATTTGGATACACATATCCCTGTCAGTCCTATTCCAACTACCAGAATAGAAGGATGCTGAAGATCCAGAGGATGAAGATAGTGAGGTGTCAAATACAGAGGAGCCAAGAGTTAATCAAGAGAAGGATGACAAAGCGTGTGACTGACCATGGTATGTTTAGTTCAGTGCAATAGAGAATCAACCACAAAGATTTTCAAAATTGTCTATTTGGTTGTTTTTCATCACAAGTAGAACCCAAGAAGGTGATTCAAGCTTTGATAGATCCAAGCTTGATAGAAGCAATGCAGGATGAGCTTCTACAGTTTAAATTGCAGAAGGTTTGGACTTTGGTTGATTTACCATATGGCAAGAGGGCCATTGGAACAAAATGGGTCTACAGAAACAAGAAAGATGAGAGAGGTATTGTGGTTAGAAACAAGGCAAGGCTGGTTGCATAGGGTTACACTCAAGAAGAGGGAATAGATTATGATGAGGTTTTTGCTCCAGTTGCTAGGATTGAAGCAATTAGGCTGTTCTTAGCCTATGCCTCATTCAAAGACTTTGTTGTGTACCAGATGGATGTGAAGAGTGCATTTCTGTATGGCAAGATTGAAGAGGAAGTTTATGTCTGTCAACCTCCAGGGTTTGAAGATCCAGAGTTCCCTGACAGAGTTTATAAGGTAGAAAAGGCATTATATGGTCTACATCAAGCTCCTAGAGCCTGGTATGAGACTTTGTCTACCTATTTATTGGACAATGGATTTCAGAGAGGTCAGATAGATAAGTCTTTGTTCATTAAAAGAGTCAAATGTGATATTCTACTAGTTCAAGTATATGTAGATGATATCATTTTTAGATCTACTAAGAAGGAAATGTGTACCGAGTTTGAGAAGATGATGCATAAGAAGTTCCAGATGAGTTCTATGGGAGAGCTCACATTCTTCTTAGGACTGCAAGTGACACAGAAAGATGATGGGATTTTCATCAGTCAAGACAAGTATGTTGATGAAATTTTAAAGAAGTTTGGTTTTTCAACTATGAAGACATCAAGTACACCTATGGAGACTTCAAAGCCTTTGATGAAAGACGAAAATGCTGAAGATGTTGATGTTCACTTATATAGATCAATGATTGTCTCATTGATGTATTTTGTAACAACCGGCAATTTTCGGAATTTTAAATGACTATTTTACCCTTTGACTTTTCAGGTCCGATTTGACTTTTTGACTTTTGATCTTTTATTGTCACATAAAAACGATTACCACGTAACCAGTAATTTTTCAAAACATATTTAAATAATAAATCATATTTATTATCACATATCTCTCATGTGCAAATTTATTTTAACTTATTTGACTTGAAAACGAGAAGATATATGTTATTCCTAAGTTTACTTATCAAAAACGACCGGCTAAATCACGTTTTCACGACTCGGACTCTAAAGCAATTTGATGTAAAACGACATTCCGGACAACTTTTTAGTTTTGCCCGAGACCCGAAAACAAGCAGAAAATGACTGAAATACCCTCGCAAAATTTTAGAAACAAGAACAACGCGTAACAACACAAAAATAATTAAATTTATATTTAATTATCACAATTTATTTAATAAAAATAATTAATAAATTATTTAACATTTTATTGAAAAACGTTTATTGAAAACGCGAACATTTAACTTAAAGTTTCACTTTACGGACGAAACTTACCCGATGACTACACAATAAATCACAAACATTTTTAATTGAGTTTATAAAACATTTATGAAATAATATTCGAGTGAATACTCGTTTTCATGGGAAAAATGAATTGGAAAACAATGGCGCAACTTTCGTGTTTTAAATCATCCGTTATCTAGCCCAAACGAGTCCCAAACCATTATTTATCAAAAGTTACGTTTTCAGTCCCTGTGGTAATATTTACTCCATTAGCCCCTCAAGTATTATACACTTGCCATATTTTTTTAGACTTTTGGGTATAAATAGAAAACAATTAGGGTTTCTTGTCATTTGTTATCAAACCCTAGCCCCCACTCCCTCTCCTCTATCTTTTCCGGCGCCGCCTCCGGTCAGCCGCCGCCGGCGGTCACCTTCACCACGCCACCATCGTCATCATTACCACCATCACCATCTTCACGTCACCACCATTCCCACCAGCCAACACCACCTCATCACCACCCCACTACCGCACACCACATCATCATGTCCACGCCATCATCGTCAACCGCCACCTCCACCACGCCGCTGCTACCACCACGACCCACAAGGGTACGTTAGGTTGTAGTCACGACCCAAAAGGGTCCGTTTGGTTTTTATATTAGCACCAAGGGGTGCGTTTGTATCTGGGTACACCAAAGGGGTGTGTTTGGTTTTCTTTCTAAACACTAGGGTGCGTTTGGGTTTTTAAAACGTATCAGGTGCGTTTGTTTTGCTGTTTTAACAGCCAATGAGCGTTTGGTTTACGTGAAGCACCAAAGGGGGCGTTTGGTTTTCGAATAATGATATGTGTGAAATACACATATCTGTTTATGCCTAAAATGGCCCAATTAAGCCCAAAACAGACTAAAAATGACAAAAATATACTTATTTTTGTCTTTTTTGTGTGTAGGTACGGATATATCAAAAATCACAAGAAAACCGTCAAAAACGGACAAACACGGACACGGGAAGTTAAGGCATAAACTTACAACAGCTATTGAAATTAATGTTGTTATGGTTAAACTTGACAACAACCTGTTAAATGTTAATACATCCTAGTATAAGCTTAATATTGATGGTCATTAAAGCTAAGTTAGGCTTAACTCTTTAGTACTCTTTCTACTGCTAGTTCAAGTTAATGTTGTTGAGGGTGAATTCATAAATACTTCAATTAAGGGTTTCTTTCACTCATATAATCGATTTCAATCTTTGATATACTCTCTAATCATAAAGCCTAACTCAATTTTATTGTTAATCATCAAAACCCAACACAATGTCGAATCTAAAGTTTGCTAACTCACACAACATGGTCGCGTTCTTGGCTAAACCCACTGAAAGTGAAGGGTTTGAGCAAATTATAGTAGATTCTTGAATGCGAATCCTATCAAATATGCATTAAATGGTTAATCCTATAATCTATAGTTCATGTATTGAGCAGTTCTGGGCTACTGTTAAGACGAAAACTGTTAATGGAGAGGTTTAGTTACAAGCCCTAGTGGATGGGAAGAAAGTGATCATTACTGAGACAAGTGTGAGAAGAGATCTTAAATTGAAAGATGCTGAAGGAATTGAATGTCTACCCAATGCTGATATTTTTGCGCAACTTACACTCATGGGGTATGAAAAACTTTCTTAGAAGCTTACCTTTTACAAAGCTTTCTTTTCTCCTTAATGGAAATTTCTTATCCATACAATTTTGCAATGCCTTAGTGCTAAGACCACTGCTTAGAATGAATTTAGTAGCACTATGGCCTCTGCTATCATCTGTCTTGCCACAAACCAAAAATTTAACTTTTCCAAGTACATTTTTGACAATATGGTGAAGAACTTAGAGGGTGGGGTTAAATTTCTAATGTATCCAAGGTTTTGCAAAAGTTTCCTGGATAAACAAGTGAAGGAATGTCTATACAAAAAAGCTTTATTGTTACACCTTCTCACGATCAATAAGGTCTTTGCTAACATGAAGAGGAAAGGAAAAACTTTACAGGTATGGGGAGGGGGGGGGGGGACAAAACACCTTTAATACCAACCATGATTAGTTCAATCACAATAACCATAATTGGCAGGTTTAGAGATACCAACTGCTTCCCATCATACACCCACTAATACTCAACCCTTAACATCTAAACCTTAAAAGAAACAGTCTAGAAGACAACAGAGGATCCTCAACTTAGTGGTCCTACAGAACCTGTAATTGATGATATTGAAAGTGTGCCAAGTGTACAGATACATTCCAATGATCCACTACTTAGTGCTAAGGATAGATTGAAACTAAATGAATTAATGGAACTTTTTACCAGCTTATCACAAAGAGTTCTTGACTTGGAGAATACAAAGACCTCTCGAACTGCATAGATTAGTGAATTAAAGGAGAGGGTTAAGAGGTTAGAAAAGAAAGGAGGGTCAAGAACTCACAGGCTCGGAAGATTATGTGGTTTCCTTTGATGATAAAGGTTTGGGTGATCAGGAGGATGCATCCAAACAGGGGAGGAAAATAGCTGATATTGATGCTGATACAGAGGTTACTTTGGTTGATGATATTGTAGAGACTCAGGGGAGGTTTAATGATGATTTAATGTTTGATACAGATGTTTTAGATGAGCATGAAGTTGTAAGTTGAAAAGGAGTTTAGTACTGCTGATCCATTACAACTAACTGGTGAAGTAGTTACTACTGCTAATGTTGAAGTTACTACTGATAGTGCTACAACAACAACTGTTGATGAATTGACACTAGCTCAGACTTTAATAGAGATCAAAGCTGCAAAACCCAAAGTTAGAGGGGTTATGATTCAAGAGCCAAGTAAATTTACAACCACAACTACAACAACAATACCAACTACATCAAAACCTTTATAGGACAAAGGCAAAGGTAAAATGATTGAACTTGAGATGCCTTTGAAGAAAAAGTATCAAATTATGTATGATCAAGAGATTGCTCTAAATCTTCAAGCTCAATTACAAGCTGAATTGGAAGAAGAAGAGAGGCTTGCAAAGAAAAGTGAAGAAGATGCAAACATTACTGAATGGGATGATGTTCAAGTTTTGATGGATGTAGATTATGAGCTAGCTACAAGATTACAAGCTGAAGAGCAAGGAGTGTTGACTGCTGAAGAAAAGTCAAAACTATTTATAGAGCTCATGCATATGAGGAAGAAGCATTTTTTAAGACTTAAAGCAAAAGAGCAGAGAAGAAAACCACTAACCAAAGCTCAAAAGAGGAATCAAATGTGTACTTATCTGAAAAATATGGATGTTTACAAGCAAAGTCAACTGAAGAACAAGTCATTTGCAGAAATTCAGAAGTTATTTGATAAAGCCATGATAAGGATAAACATGTTTGTTTTACATAGATACTGAGTTTTTGAAAGAGAGCTCAAAGAAAGCTGAAGCAGAGATGGCACAAGAGAGTAATTCCAAGAGAGCAGGAGAAGAGCTAGAATAAGAGGTAGCAAAGAAACAAAAGGTGAATGATGATAAATAGAGAGAACTTAAACAATGCTTTGAGATTGTTATAGAAGAAGATGATGAAATTGTTGATGCTACACCTTTGTCTGTTAAAATTATAATTGTTGATTACAAGATTCACAAAAAAGGAAAGCTGGGTTCTTATAAAATAATAAGAGCTGATGGAAGTTCCAAGATATACTTGTTGTTTAGTCAGCTGATTAAAAGCTTTGACAGAGCAGATTTAGAAACTCTATGGAAGTTGGTTAAAGCTAAGCATGGGAATACAAGGCCGGAAGAAGGCTATGAAAGAGTGCTATGGGGTAATCTAAAGACTATGTTTGAACATCATATAGAAGATCTAGTATGGAGGAATTTACAAGGAAAGACAATATTGGTTTGGAGGCTATATGATTCCTGTGGAATACACATTGTGAGATTTGAATATATGCATGTCTATATGCTAGTAGAGAAAAGATATCCCCTTACGCCTGCTACAATCATAGGTATGCTAAATAAGAAGTTGCAAGCTGATAAATTTAATGAAATGACTTATTAACTTCTTAATCTTCTCACAAAACAGCTCAAGAAATAGTAAAGTGTTTGGAAGCATCCTCCTAGTGATTATAAAGCTTTGAATGAAACTTGATAATTTTTTAGATAAATATCAAGTTTAGGAGAGGATTGTTGGGATCATAAGCTCTTGGATGTTTTATGGAGTTAATATTATTCTTGTAAAAGATAACGATGGCTCAAAGGAAATAAGACAGATAGGTATTAGCTACTGCTAGCTAAACAAAACTTAGTGCATGTTGGTAATCCTAATGAAAAATATGCAATTATTTAGTACACTAGTTACTACTGGCTAGTGATATAGCTACAATTGCTTACTAGCTAGTAGTAACTTAGTTACTACTAAGCTAGATTGTAACTAAGTACTCCTATGGCAAGTAAATGTTAGTACTTGGCTAGATGTTAAAGTTTATTAATGCTAGAGTAAATTACTACTGACTAGAGTAACTTAAGTACTACTCATAGCTGATGAAGATTGAAAGAAAACTTCTAATATTATAAAGGCTTCATGTGACATCAGGTTAGTGCTGCGAGTACAAAAAGTTACTACTTAGTTGGTGATAAAATTAACTACTTTTAAAAAAAGTTACAACTGCTGAGGGATTACAACTACTAAAAGGATAAAGATTGCTCAAAAAGGATAAAGATTGCTTTTGAGATTTGTATGAGATAGTCTTTGAAAAGATATGTAATAAAGATTATTTTTGATTAGAAGATCATGATAGCTTAGGAATATATTGTAAACTGACTAGGACTCCTTGTTTTATAAAAGGAGGACCTAGGGTATAGAATTAGATATCTAGAAATCGTATTGTTTTGATATCTTCATAGCTTAAAGGTTTTATAACCCTAACACTATTAAGAGTGTTCATATTATATTGAGGTTTAAAGTTTGGTAAACTATTTGCTATTGATCTTGTTCATTATTGTTTTATTAATTATTCTTCTTAGTATCATAGACTAGATTCCGCATAGTCTTTGATATATTCAATCAAAGTTTCTATCATAGTTGTCTTGAATGTATTTAATATAACTAAGCTTCCGGATCCAAAGCCCATACCCGGCCCAAAACCCTAAAACCCATTACCTTTTATAACTAAGTCCAGGGGCCAATTATGCCATATTTGGAAAATGTTTAAAACACCTAAACTTTCATAAACCAAAGAGAAGGACTTACTTTGCCATATCCCTAAAGTTTAAATCTCTTTTACCCGTTTTCAGTTATAAAAAGGCGCCAATGAACAGTTTACTGTTCATCGTCTCCTACAATTAACCAAAGGGTAAAACAAAGGGCAAAGCTCAATTAAGGGGCAGAAAGGACTATTCAAGTATTAATTAATGACATGGCAAAATGATTGCATCATTCCTCGCATCCTATTGGGTAAACCCACTAAGAGAGGATCACGGCTAAGGCAAAGAAGCACAAGAAATGATGATTCTTACACTTGACTCACTCAGAGAGAAATCACAAGGAGTCTTAACACGGATTGCCAGCTTGGCAATCCGTGTGATCCCAAGATGATCTAACGACTCAAATTCATCCTCTAATGATTGATGGAATGTACAGATGTGATTAATGGGAGCGTGGGCAGCAAGGCAAGGCCTAGAAGGATCTATGAGAGGCTATAAATAGGCTCACTTTTCACACACAAAAGAGGGAGGGTAGCTTAGTAGATTTTAGCTTAAATTTAGCTTATTGCAATTTCCTTTTAAAATTCAGTTGTAAATTTCTTTTAAATCATGTAATCAAGTTTTATTTTAATGACATCTAGTTTTACTCTTAAATACTTTGTCATAAGCTCGTTTTAAATTTCACTAATAAGCTCTTATTTTTTCCCAAATGTTAAGCTATTGTTCTAATAAGCTCATATAAGCTCTTACTAGTCTATAAGCTAGTAATTGAGCTAAATCAGACCTTAATCTACTTAAGTCTTATAAACTAGTTTAAAACCTTAACTATTTTGGACCTAAAAGCTTTGGAAGGGGATTCAATCATGGAAGGAATCCCAAGGACTTTTACTAGCTTATCCATAAGGATAAGCTAGAGCTGTAGATAAGCTCAAAGAGCCTAAAAGCTTCTGATTGAGCTGAAGCATTCTGTAAGTCTTCTATTTACTTTTTTGTTGAGTTACTAGTTTAAAGGCTTGCTTACTTGCTAATTAGTTGTGCTTATTTGCTAATCCAGTGCTTATTTATGCTTATCTTAGTTAATTTGTGCTTATTATTCATATTTTCTTATCTGTTTTTAGCTAATATAGTTTAGAGTTAAGTTTTTCATTATTTGTCTTTAAAAGCCATAAAAACCAAAAATATAGTTAGATTAGTTTGTAGACCTTTGATTTCAGCTTAGAAGTTGTAGATTTATGTTTGCTAGGATAGTTTTAAGCTATTTAATGTCTGGTAGTAAGGTTTTAATAGCTGGATTTAGTTTTCAATAAGTTAACTAAAATCTGTCATAGCATAAGGAGTGTTTGGAATAAGCTAGTTTGACCACCAATAGTCAAATTATCTTAGAAACTTTTCTTTGGTCAATTTTGTTTTCAAATTTGATTGAGTTTTAAAAAGATTTCATAAGTTAGATTAAACTTAAAATAATTTTAAGGCTTAATATGTTTGCCTGTGCACCAGGGGAGGATTTCAGTTAGTTTAGATTAAGAGAAATTTTGATTTTAAGCCCTTGAGTTGTGTTTCTGTTTTGTGTCCCAGTTCATTTGCATTCATTTAATGTGATAGTGTATTTCTATTTCTATAAGAAGTCACCTGCATTAGGGCAGTTGTGCTTTTGTATATTGGCATCTAGTCAGTAGTAACTTATGTTGCTACTGCTGACGTTTCAAGTTCATTTAATCTAAGTTAAATTGAAGGATTTAGGATCTAAGTCAAGTAGATTATACTTATATATAGTTTGCAATAGATCAAGTCTTATTTATTTCATTTTCTAGCTTTAATCACTTAAGACACAATTCAGCTTAAAAAGTCATAAAAAATCCAAAAATACCAAAAACAGTAGTAACTTAGATTAGCTTTTAATTTTAATAAACTTAGCTAATTGAGACCTGTTTTTTATAATTACTTGAACTCAAAGCCTAATAAGGTATGGTAAAGATAAAACTCGTATAAGCTCACTTCTGTCTAGCTCTCTGAGTATGTAGAAGTTTGTCTTATTTTTGAACTTTTTGAGTTACTTTCTTATGTTTCCTTGTGGTATGACTTTGATATCGTAATGCAAGACTCCATTATCTTGTGTTGGGTATTGTTCATGAAATTTGGGGGGGGGGGGGGGGGGGGGGGGGGGAAACACATAGTGTCACATTTGATTATCCTTTTCCTTTAGTTCTCTCTATTGTTGACACCATTATGTTGTGATGATATCCATGATGTTATGCCTTGTGTTTCCGCCTAGGCGGGGTGTGACATTACTCTTTCCTTCCTACTTAGGGAATTAGCCACCACATTCGCCTTACCAGGATGGTAGCGAATTTCACAGTCATAGTCACTAAATAACTTTATCAAGTGACGCTGTCGCATATTCAACTCTTTTTGACTAAAGATATGCTGAAGACTTTTATGATCTGTATAGATGACACTCTTTGTCCTATACAGATAATGTCTCCAGATCTTAAGTGCAAACACGACCGCACCCAACTCCAAATCACGGGTAGTATAATTCTTCTCATGAATTTTCTAGACGCATAGGTTATCACTTTACCTTTTGAGATTAATACACAACCTAGTCCTATCCCGGACGTAACATAATATACCACAAAGTCTTCTGGTCCATCGGGGAGAGCTAGAACAGGCGCATTACACAACTTATCCTTCAAAGTTTGAAATGCCAATTGCTGTTCCTCACCCTAATTGAAAGTCTTACATTTCTGAGTTAAGATAGTAAGAGACTTAGCTATCTTAGAAAAGTTCTAAATGAACCTATGGTAATACCCAACCAATACTAAGAACGAACGAACCTTAGTCGGAGTTCTAGGGGATTTCCAATTCTTAACAGCTTCAATCTTACTAGGGTCTACATGAATCCCATTACCATTTATCACATGCCCAAGAAACTGCATTTCTCTTAGCCAGAATTCACACTTGAAAAACTTAGCATACAATTTCTCCTTTTTGAGCAGTCCCAATACTAACCTTAAGTGTTCTACATGATCCTCTCAAGTCTTAGAGTAGATTAAGATATCGTCTATAAACACTATCACAAACTTATAAAGATAAGGCCTACAAACTCTATTCATTAAATCCATGAATACTGCTGGTGCGTTAGTCAGACCAAAGGGCATTACTATGAATACTTCAGTAGCTTTTAATTTTCTTTAATTCCTTTTATCTTTTATTACTTTTCCTGAATTTTTCATAATTTTCTAGTTTATATTTTATTTTTAATAATTTTTCTTAGAATTTTAATTTCGGAAATTCATAAAAATTAGATAAAAGTTTCAGAAAATTACAAAAAAATAGTTTTTAGTTTTATAAAAAATACTTTTAGGTTTACATTCAGAAAAATCATTTTCAACACTTTTAGATTTTAATTTTCATTTTTGATCTTTTAATTTTAATATTAACAATAGGATTTTAATTTTAAAAATAGTTAAAAATAGTTTTCTGAGTTTTTATTTATTTAATTTTCTAAGTTTAAAAATACATTCTTCTTATTTTTAGGACTTAATTTGCTATTTTCTTAGATTTAATTTATTAAAAATAGTTTTTTAATTCATAAAAATTCAAAAAATAATCAAATTTTTAATTTTCTTTTTCTAAAAATTTTCTTTTATCTTACTTTAGGTTTAGAAATTTAGTTTGCATTTTTAAGGTTTAATTTTGTCTTACTTGCTTATTCGTCGCGTTTTATTTGTTTCCCGTTAATTGTTTTAAGTGTTTAATTGCTTTTGTGTTCTTATTTTAATTGTTGCTTTTAATTGGTAGTTATAGATAATCAAAAATATCTTTTCTCTCATTCAAATCATCATCCAAACTAAGGCGTGGTTTCAATTTCACAAGTCGTTGGGGAAACGACCCGGGAAAGCATACTTCCCGGTAAACATACGTATATTATTATTATTATATATTTGTATAAGAATTTTCCTAGAGGGCTACTTTGGGAATTATTCTCTATACTTTTGTATTAATATAATATAGTGTGTTAAAATTACACAATCAATTTTTGGCGCCGCTGCCGGGGACTTGTGTTAAAGATTCCTTTGTTTACGTTTGTTGATTTTGATTTGAAGATTCTTTCGTTTACGAAAGTTATAATTTTGTTATAAAAATCAAAAACCCAAAAAAATTAAAAAATATTAAAAGTAAAAAAGTATTTTCTTTTTCTTTTTAGTATAGTTATCATATAAAAATATAAAAAAAAATCAAAAATAAAAAATTTTCCTTAAAAAAATAATAA
>BQNB010142684.1:0-14381 GCA_026074375.1 Tanacetum coccineum | reverse complement strand
GTATTCAAGCCGCTCGTGATAGGCAAAAGAGTTTAGCCGATAGGAATCGTAAGCCCATGGAGTTTCAAGTTGGAGATATGGTTATGTTGAAAGTGTCATTATGGAAAGGGGTGATATGTTTCGGCAAACGGGGAAAGTTGAACCCTCGTTATATTGGACCATTTAAGGTACTCGCTAAGGTTGGAACAGTTGCTTACAGACTTGAACTCCTAGATCAATTAAGTCGTGTTCATAGCACTTTCCATGTTTCTAATTTGAAGAAGTGTTACGCCGACGAACCGCTTGCTATTTGATTAGATGAAATTCAGATCGACAATAAGTTAAACTTTATCGAGGAACCGGTCGAGATCATGGACCGTGAAGTGAAGCAGTTGAAACAAAGTCGTATCCCTATCGTTAAGGTGCGTTGGGATTCAAGGCGAGGTCCTAAATTCACTTGGGAACGCGAAGACCAAATGAAGAAGAAAACGCTCATCTCTTCGCTAAATCTAAACTTACGTCTGAATCAACGTCTTAAGCTTTGAGGACAAAGATCTTCTAACGGGGAAAGGCTGTCACACCCTATAAATTTCAAGTCAACATTTTTAACTATTCAGATCATTATTTTGAAATTTTTTTCGTTACGTTTGAATTTAACCTAAAACCGAGAGGTTATCCCGCGTAAATCTAAAAAAACATCATCGGACGCGTTCCGGCTCTGGATATTGATTAGTCTAGATATTATATGCATTATTTTATCTTTTCTAAGTGTTTCGTGGTTTACAATCACTTTTGATATTCATTTTTATGGTTTACCATATTAATTACGTTTTTTGCGTTTTTGATCAAACGGAACCCCGGAAACCCGTAATCTTTTCAAGTAAACTCTAGTTATCGTTTGTCTTGAGTTTGTAAGTCAAAAATTTCACGAAACATTGGGTGGTTTAGTAGTGAACGGGACTAGGCTAGAATAGGCACTATTGTGAAGTTTAGAGGAGTTTTAGGAGCATTTGCAAAAAATATGGTTGCTGGTCCGGTTTGTTTTAAGGTTTTGGGCGACTTAAAAATGTTTTTGTATAGATAAGTTTTCATATGTCGAACACTAAAAATGAATTTAAAATGGCCAAGTTATGGCGAAATGAATTTTGAAACACTTTTCGGAAAAATAACAAATGAAGTTGCTGATGTGAATAGTAAATTAGGTTTTCGGACACTTTCGGACATTTTTGAGGTTTTAAAACATTGGCGAAACATATAGAAACATTAGCGTATTGATTGGAAACACTAGAAACGTCATAAAGGATATTATGGAATGCCGAATGTTATAAAAGCGTAAGACTTCTAAAAATAGTAACTTTTGAGATAAGTCGTCGAGACGGATGTAAAAGTTAGGCGTTTAGGTATTGATAAAGCGTTTTCGGAAATATGGATTTAACAAAATATAGGGGACGGTATTAACGTCTTGAAACTTAGAACTTTCCTAAAATAGAAAGCTTCCTAAAATAGTAACTTTTAGTAAACCGTGGCGTATTTTAATCATGAATATTTTGTCATCATAACGACACCATTTTTCTAACTAAGACACAAACACATATGGGTGCCTTCTTGTTGATAAGTTTACCACTTTTGGTTTCGTATATCATACCTTAGTCCTAAGGCGCGTCATTCCTTTAGGTGACGGCTAGGATTGTGTATCATCCTTCTCTTACGTGATTATCATTTGCTCATCGCTCTAAGGTGAGTTCATAGCCCCACTTTTTACTCATTTTGAATAAATGTTTTACAACTTTGGGATGAGAAATATTGCTTGTTTTTAAACTTTGGACACAAGTGTTTTCAGTTATCATTTATGTTTACGTGTTGGCTAAGTAGCTATTAGACCACTATCATGTCTGAACCATCATGAATCGTTAATTACCTATGACCAATAGGATTGGTTAAGTAAGCGCGAATGTTATAAATAGATCTATTTGGGACTAATTATCCCTATCCGGTTAAGCAAGCATTTACTTGTTTTTGTGTCGATGAACAAACGGATATATTTCATGTCGGGAATTCTTTGAGGTGTCTTGGTCAGACATCTGTAGGGCAATATCATCACTTGCATATTATATGTATCTCCTAATTTAGCATCGGTGTCATGAGCTTAGCGCAACGTAAATACTTTTCATGTGATATTGTATCTGTTATAATAGTCACATCACTTTTAAAATCTTGTGGTCCAACCTTACATCAATTCAAACCTATGAATTCACCAACTTTATGTTGACTGCTTTAAGCATGTTTTCTTAGATGCTTAGCCGGATTGTTCTTGAAGTGTTATTTGGTGTTGCTTGCATTGTTAGGTGTCTTTCAAGAATGTTTATCTTTAATCTTAAATACTCGTTGTCTTAAAAACATGTTATGACTCCGCTGCATTTTCCTAAAGCTTCCGCTAAAACTATTTCATTTATGTCGAGAATATTGTAAGACTTATTTTGTTTTAATCAAAGAAATGAGTTAAGTTTTATCAAACGTCCATATAGTGGTCGTTTACTTGATCTTATGCGATGTATGCAATGACGTCACGCCCCCGGACATGTATTCTGTCTAGGCCTTGTTTGGGGGTGTGACACAATAAACCTATGTTATGTCACCAATGTTGCCTTTAAGAATTGTTTAGACCCTAACTCTAATTGGTGCATATTTGTATACTCTTTAAGCTTATAATAGAATACATACTATGACTGTGCAGATGAGCGATCACCTTGAAAATGAACATTTAGACTAGTTGAGAGTTGAGTGATTTTGATCCCCTTTTCATGAGGTGTTCGGTTTTGATATTTCTAGCATAAGTCTTTTATAGATTCATTTCTTTGAGTTAAATCAGAGAAATCTTTTTATAAACTATTCTAATAGGTCTACTTGAGGGCAAATAGAAGTCAAGTGGGGGGATATTTGATAACATCAAATATTTGATACTTTTTAATGTCGATTTCCCCTAAAAATACTTGCAATTGTCTTATAAATACATTGAAATTCGTACTTTTTAAACGGTTATTTCATTATCTTTCAAGCAAAAAGTCAGGTTTGTGTGACAGAAACACAGAGAAAAAATTACCAAAAAAATGGAAGAAAATACGGATTCTTACAAGACTTTACGGCGTAACCCCTACGATAGTGTTACGCCGTAACCTATTCAAGGCAAGACACGTCACCCAGCAAGATTACGGCGTAACTATACGCAAGGTTTACGATGTAACATTATTAATATTAAAGGATGAGTTATCTGAGTCAGCATTACGGCATAACATGGGTACTTGATTACGCCGTAACATCCTTTAAGCATGCAAGATGGAAAGCGCACGTCAGCATTTTACGGTGTAAACCCCTAAACGGTTATGCCGTAAACTATTCGAAATTTATTTATAGAGGCCTTATTCAGCCACTTTATCATCAACCATTCCACCACAGATCTAAGGGGTGATCAAGGCCTCCATAGCTCAAAGAATTCCACAAGAAGTCTAAGGAAATCCACAACTAACTTAATTTTGTATTAAATCATTCATAACAACTTTACTGTAAATTAATAAGTTTCCCACCATGAATATCTTAATTAATTCTTTCTTTATGTTGCCATGAGCGCTAAGCACTTCAGTGCTGGCCTTGTCATGAAATTTACTATCTTAGAATATTTGTTTCCTATTCGATCATGGTTTTAGGTTAGAATACCTTTTTTGACTATCGTGTAACCCTGGGTTAGGTAGTATTATGGTGGATTGAAATCAGTTAATTCCTATTATTAATTACCACTTAAACATAGGATTAGCATGGTACTAGGAAGGATGAGCATCTAACCAAGTGGTAGGAATTAACTATGTTACCACCTCTACCACTTAATATACTTAAAAAACACATGAACTCTTTCAAAGAGGGTTAATAATCTGTAAAGGTTATTAGACTAGTTCTTGGAATATTTTGAGATTACTCACTAATGACCAGTAGTCCTAAACCTTCGTGACTTTCGGGGGATTCGGGATCGCAGGAATTATAGGGCAGACTAAAGATATCTATTCAGGTCTATGACTTAAAAACCACTGAAGAAACCATGTATGTGACATTGCAACAAGATAACATGGTTATAATTGTAAGTAATGTAATGGCTAGGCTAACACGCTTCTCTCCCTGATATCTTCTACTACTTCTACTTTTCGCATATTTACTTTCCTGTTACTTTCAAAATCAATCTCAAACCACTTTAAAAATGTGACACTTCAAATTAAAACTAATTGACACTTAGCTCTTGGAATGACCGTCGATTTACCATCTCTACACTACTCAACGATCGGGTTCTACTCCCGTTAGTGCGTTTGTTAGGTGAATTGAGTTTTATAAATTTAAAACTTGAATAAAATATATTTTAAAATAAAATACGCATCACTTGTTTAAAGAAAGGAACAATTCACTAAGCGAGCTCATGTTCGAAGTGTATGGGTTGTCAAAGGTAATCAATAACGCTCTGATATCATAATGTAAAGCTAAGGGAGTTATGACTATAGGAGGAAAAATGACAGACAAATAAGGCCAGTCTCGAAGAATCTTTGTTAACCTTAAAATATGTCGACTTATTCGGGATTATAATAGTTTAGTTAAAGCGTGACACATAGGGACTAATAATGACTAGTTAAGATAGTTATATGTCACTAGGACTATATATACCCTCTCCATACTTCCATGGAGGGGTGAGGATTCATTTTGTAACATCTTATAAGTGTGATGTTTCTCTCTCTAGAAAACACACATCTTTCCTTTCTCTCTCTACAACTAATAATATGGCTACTTATTTGTTTCATCCTCCCCGACCTCCGAATCACTTATTTTAGGCTTGAATCTTACACTGTACAAGCTTGTACAGTTATGATGAACGAAAGGTGCTTGGCCGTACTACTCAACAAACTACCGTCAAAGGAAATAGACCCAAGGAGTTTTACTATTCCTTGTAACATTGGCCACTTACATATTAATAATGCGTTAGCATACCTAGGAGCTAGTATAAGTCTAATGTCATACACGATGTATGAAAAGTTAGGTCTATGAGAACCTAAACCTACTACAATGAGCTTAGAACTTGCAGATAGATCCATCCAATACCCAAGGGGAATAATAAAAAATGTGCTTATAAAAGTTGATAAATTCGTCCTTCCAATCGATTTTGTTATCTTAGATATGCCCGAGGAATCCAGAATTCCGATAAGTTTAGGGAGACCATTTCTAGCAATAGCCCGAGCAATGATAGATGTATTTAATAGAAAGATAACACTTAGGGTTGGGGATGATGAATTAATCTTTGACGTAGATCAATCAATTAAGAGACCACCCACCGAGGATGATGATTGCTATGGCATAGATGACTTATATGAAATGATAAACGTAGAAACCCATGAATTGTTAAGGAATGATCAGTTAGATTCATTTTTACTTAAGGGTCTAGAAAAATCAATTAATCGAGCTAACCTAGAAAGTTGTGATTTTATAGGAAATGAGTCTGGTACCTATTATGATCTTGGGACACCAATACGGCGTATTGACCCTGCTAATACGCCGTATTCAGTGACATAGGAAACAACGAGGTCTGATGAAGTAAAAAGTGAACACCTCTATTCGGCTAGTGCTAATGAGATTGATGAAAAGAAACCTGGGCTGAAAGATTTACCACATCACTTAGAATACGCATATCTTCATGATGATAAATCCTTTCCTATAATCATCTCACCTAAATTGTCCGAAAAGGAGAAAATGTTGCTTTTGCAGGTATTAGAGAAACACATATGAGCTTTTGCTTGGAAAATGTCAGACATCAAGGGAATAAGTCCATCATTATGCACACACAAGATCCTAATGGAGGATGACTTCAAACCAGTCATTCAACCCTAAAGGCGTTTAAATCCTAAAGTCTAAGACGTGGTGAAAAATGAGATTATTAAGCTACTTAATTCTGGATTGATTTATCCCATCTCAAATAGTTCATGGGTTAGCCCTATTCATTTTGTCCCAAAGAAAGGAGGAAAACTGTAGCTTTGAATGACAACAATGAATTGATTCCTTCTTGTACAGTTACTGGATAGAGAGTGTGCATCGATTATCAAAAACTTAATGATGCAAATCGAAAGGATCATTTCCCTCTCCCATTTATCGATCAAATGTTAGAACGTTTATCTGGGAATGTATATTACTGTTTTCTTCATGGTTTTTTAGGATTCTTCCAAATTTCAATAGCACTAGAGGATCAATAGAAGACAAATTTCACTTGTCCTTATGGAACTTTTGCTTACAAGAGATTGTCGTTTGGGTTATGCAACGCACCTATAACTTTTCAAAGATGTATGACGGGAATTTTCCATGACATGGTGGAAGACTTTATGGAAGTATTCATGGATGATTTCTTGGTGTTCGATAACTCTTTTAATTGTTGACTTGCTAATTTGGATAAAATGCTTGCTAGATGTGAAGAAACCAACCTTGTGTTGAATTGGGAAAAATGTCATTTTATGGTAAAAGAAGGCATTGTTTTAAGACATAAAATTTCTGGGGCGGGTATCAAAGTGGATAGAGCTAAGACTGATGTAATAGCTAAATTACCATACCTAAAAAACATAAAAGGTGTTAGAAGTTTCTTAGGTCATGCTGGGTTTTATCGAAGATTCATAAAATATTTTTCCATGATCTCTAAACTAATGACCCAACTTTTGATGAAAGACGTAAAGTTTGATTTTTCTGATGATTGCAAAAAGGCATTTAATGTTTTAAAATAAAAATTAACTACAACACCTATTATAATATCTCCCGATTGGAATGTCCCCTTTGAATTAATGTGTAATGCCAGTGATTTTACTGTTGGAGCAGTTTTAAGACAACAAATAGATGGGAAATTCAAACCGATCTATTATGCTAGCAAAACACTGAATAATGCCCAAGAACATTACACCACTACTGAAAAAGAACTTCTTGTAGTTGTTTTCTCTTTTGATAAGTTTCGTCCCTATCTTATCTTATCAAAAACTATAGTCTACACTAACCATTCTGCTTTGAAGTATTTGTTCAGTAAACAGGATGCCAAACCTAGGCTTATAATGTGGGTTTTACTTCTTTAAGGGTTTGATATCAAAATTAAAGACAAAAAGGGGGCAAAAAACATAGTTGCAGATCACTTATCGGCTTGAGAACCCAGATTTAGGGGTATTCATAGAAGAAGAGATCGCCGACGAATTTCCCGACGAACATCTTATTATGTTGAAAGCCAAGCCGAATGATGATGAGCCATGGTATGCTGATTATGTTAATTATATTGTTGGAAAGATTATGCCACCAAGATGGATATCGGAAAAAAGAAGAAGGTTTTTCTCTCAAGTAAAGAACTATTTTTTGGATGAACCGTACGCATTCAGGTTATGTCCAGACAATATAATGAGGCGATGTGTTGTTGGAAGTGAAATTCTTGAAATCTTGGCACACTGCCATTCTGTAACAACTGGGGGACATCACAGTGCCTCGATTACTAGAAGAAAGGTCTACGAATCAGGATTCTTTTGGCCTAGTATCTTTAAAGATGCTAAAGATTATGTAATGAGATGCGACACATGTCAAAGATCGGGAAACATATCATCAAGAAGCGAGATGCCTCAAAACAATATTCAGGTATGTGAAGTGTTTGACATATGAGGGCTAGACTTTATGGGTCCCTTTCCTAACTCAAGGGGAAACAAATATATATTAGTGGCAGTCGATTATGTATCAAAATGGATCGAAGCTCAAGCACTTCCTACGAATGATGCTCGTGTTATGATTAAATTTTTAAGAGTGTTTTTGCCAGATTTAGAGTTCCTAAAGCTTTAATTAGTGATCGGGGAACACATTTTTGCAACTTCCAATTAGAAAAAGCCTTGCGAAAATATGGAGTGAATCATAAATTATCAATAGCATACCACCCTCAAAACAATGGACAAACTAAAGTGACCAATAGAGCCATTAAACGTATTTTGGAAAGGTCGGTCAGATATAACCCCAAGGATTGGTCTGAAAAGCTCAACCATGCATTGTGGGCATTTATAACTGCCTACAAAACACCTACAGGATGTACACCCTTTAGATTGGTTATGAGAAAGCTTGTCACCTACCTGTGGAGATCGAGCATAAAGCATATTGGGCACTGAAACAGTGCAATATGGACCTTGCAGCTGCAGCTAAAAACCGGTTCATAGAACTTAATGAATTGATAGAATTGAGAGATAGAGCATATGAGAACACACGAATCTAGAGAGAACTAAAAATGGGCATGACTCTAGGCTAAGAGGGGATAAAGACTTTAAAGTTGGAGACAAGGTCTTGTTATTTAACTCTCGATTGAGGATGCATCCAGGTAAGCTCAAATCAAAGTGGTACGGTCCAAACCTGGTCAAAATAGTGTATCCGTATGGGACCGTAGAAATCACCGATAAAAATAGGATTAGCTTCAAGGTCAATGGACAAAGGTTGAAGAAGTACTACGATGGACATATTGATACGGAAGATAAAGAGGTCATCGAATTCAATGAAGATACGACGTAAGGAAGCTAAAGAAAAAGTCTAACTTAAAGATTAGCTGAAAGAAAAGTGCTTCCCGAGAGACAACCCGGACTGTTTATTATTTTTATCGAGTATGTCTTTCCAGACATCAATACGGCGTATCCACTCAATACCATACAACGTATTGAATGTCTGGACGTTATCAGTCCTTTATTTTTCTGCATTTAAAACTTTATTCTCAATTCTGTCTATACGGCGTATTCATTATATGATACGGCGTATTCATTATATGATATGGCGTATTCAGCAGAACTGAATCGTTTAGATACTTTTTACATGTCTTTCTATACGGCGTATCCAAGTTTTGGGATACGGCGTATTAACTTTTTGTACAGTTTGTTTTTATTTTATTAACCGTAGGATACCCGAGATAGGAGTGCATGGTTTTCCTATATTTTGTAGGACCTCGTTGGAAAAGAAATTCACAACATTGGTGAAGTATCGATCATTTGGAATCCTATGTGTGTTGTAGTCATGCTGGTATTTAGACGCATTTACAACACATATTCTTGCTCATAAACTCAACATGGAGAATTCTACAGAGCAAAACATCAAGGGAGTTTCTCCATCTAATTCTTTTAATTTCCTGTTTTTAATGTTTTATCTATATAACGAGGACGTTGTATAATTTAAGTGGGGGATGGGAATTAGAATGATACTTGACCTATTTTTCACATTAAAATGCTTAAATTATGCTCAAATTTAATTTTTTTTCAGCATACTTTTGTGAATTACTGGTTACATAACCTGCACACATAACCCTTATTAGATATTGCGAGGATTCAGCCTTATCCGTTTCCAAATGTTTACCCAAATCCCACAAAAATATGAGTGTGTCGGTGATGTTGTTGACTTTAAAACTTGGCTTGGTATATCTATTCGAGACCACAATAATGAGTACTATGGATTTAGATGGAGTAACTTGCTTAAATTTGTAAATTTCTAGGATTACACTCAAAAAGCCTATATATGTTATGTTATTAACTAACTACACTGGTTAGTTAACCCCCATATAAACCCTTTGTTTACTCTCATTTTAAGTGTAAGATACCCCTAAAAAACCAATAGAGCCAATCCTTTAGGATAAACACAACTATTTGTTTAGTTACAACTTTACACCTTAGCCTACCCTGTTAGATTAAGTCCATTTATTAGTTGCTAGTTGCTTCAAGTGTAAAAACATGTCTTTCTTGTGTCTTGTGTCATCTTCTATCTCTGGTACGGTTGGGAGGAAATTTGCACATTGCAAATGGGAATGTAAAAAGTAGTCAAACTCATGTATTTTTACTACCATCACAATTATTGGTACGTCTGAAGAACGAGGAATTATGGAAGTAATATCCGGAATTATTATGATCGTGAAGATGGTGAAATTACATCGAGATTTGTAGTATTGTATGTTTAAACAAAATTGAAAAAATTAGAAAATTATAACAAAAAAGAGTAGGAAAATCTGAAGATAGTTGTTTCGTTAAAGCTTAAACCGATGATATTATTTAAAGAATCGATTATTCATTGATAAATGGTTATAAATCAGCGATGTAAAGTTCTGTATAAAGTGGTAGATATCGCCACTTGTCCCTTGTAAAAGTATGTAAAGTAAACAGATGAATTGAGGAGTTTGACCGTTTACGGGAACGCTAACTAGGTTTGTTATTTATCTATGATGAAGACGTTTGTGTATAATAATTTCTGTAGTCTATTATCATGGGTAACGGTCCGGGAAAGTATCTAGCAACTGTACCTTATATGTTGACTTAGTCTATTTGTTATGTAAAAATTATATTAAACAATAATAATTAATCCCTATCTAATATTAGTCCCTTAGGTTTTACTCGAATAAAGGAGTGCGCGCAATTCACAAGTGTCTATTCCGTTGTTACGGCCATGTATGTGTGATTTCTGGTCCGCCTTGGTTGTTTATTTACTTTTAAAAGTATTATAAGATTCCCAAACCCTTATCACTACTAGTCCTACTCTTTAGCTTATTCGAGTTAAGGTTTGAATGCAGTCATATGTGTCTATCCCATCGTTATAGGTAGGGGTGAGCATATCGGACCATCGACCGGACCGGAATACCGGACCGAACCGGACCGACAGGACCGGACCGAAGGTATTACCGGTTTCGTCCGCGTCCCGAGTTTTGGACCAATTCAGGTCCAGCTCGTCTCCGGTCCCGGTCATACCAAAAACCCGAAGATTAAGCCGTGTAGGACCGGACCGTACCAAAAAAAATAATTAAAAAAACGAAGACCGACCCTGACCGGACCGTACCATTTCGGTCCGGTCCTCGGTCCGGTGTTTTGGGTACTTTCGGTCTTTGTCCAAGGTCGGTCCGGTCCAGTCCGGTCCGGTCCTTGGACCGTGCTCACCCCTAGTTATAGGTGTGCATGTATGGTCTTTGTCCTCTTTTTTGGAATATTGGTATCAGTAGAGATTAGAAAAAGTGATCAAACCCTTTAAGCCTTATGAATAAACCCAATTTCCCTTTATAAACTTTTACTCCTTAGCTCTAGTGGTGGAGATGTGTATCATTGCCAATCCTATGATAGAATACTCGTCACGACCGAGCAATTGAGCGAATTAGTTACATGTTACCACATAGGTTAGTTGAGTGATTTGAGTGTTTTTTTCAGCTACCTATTATTGTGAGGTGTTTGGTTGTGTACTAGTAATTAATCAAATAAATGCTTAACGAAAAAAATCCTTAGGGATACATTTTCATAAATTTCTAAAGGCTACTTGAGGACAAGTAGGATTACCAAGGTGGGGGTATATTTTGATGAATCAAATAACGTCACTTTTATAGCATCATTTATCCCATGTAAATAACTCATTTTGTATAATTATTGCAAGAATTGATACTTAATCGTTTATATTTAAGATTTGCAGTAATTACGGAGTACTTTGTAAAGATTAGCTAAAAGGCACGCATTCTGGAGCTTAAATAAAGAAATATGAAGAAACTAACTCTGAAATCCTATACGTTGTATCCATCAAGGAAGATACGACGTATTTGTTCCTGCACTTCACAAGAAACCACGAAGATACAAAATCCAATACGCCGTATCCAAGAGACATCTATACGCCGTATTCAAGATAAAGAAATAAAATATTCTGGAAGATATCGAACGTGGTCCCTACTCCAAGAAACCCCCGATACGCCGTATCCAACTCTCTCGATACGCCGTATCGACCAAATTCCAGACAGTATAAATAGAAAACCTAAAATCAGGTTTTCAGTGTGCTTGATCATATTTTCGATACCTTAACCACAAAAGTCAATTTTCAGAAGAGCAGAAGACGTCAAGCAAAGCTACTAATTCCATAGGAAACACCTTGTAATCTCCTATACTCTTGTAATCGTTCGATTTTTGGTATCATTCGTTTAACTCGGTTAGTTTACCTTGGTTGAATTATTACTCTTGTATTGATTATGATGATTAAGGGCTAATACCCTTAGGTATTAGCCATGTAATTATGAAGATTTAAATGTTGGTTTGTATTATATCGAAGTGCTTAATTTATCGTTGTGATTTGTTTGTTATTTTTGTTTATAATTTTTTTCATACTTGTTTACATGCTTTTGGACCTGTGACCTATCATTCAAATGGATCTAAGTGATATTGACTATGTTAGCTAGAGCATGGATGGATCTCCTGTATAGTGCATTTTAGTGATTTATATATCTTGTCAATAGGATTTCCACAATAATGCCCTATCTTTTCCTTTGGGATTATGTGAACAAGTTTTTTTTTTGGATTAGCAAGTGACATTGGAGTCATCAAATAATAACGTAATGAATTCCTTTGGTAAAGACTTGGACAGTGGACTCCTAGAATAAACATTGTCATATTATTAAGCAGTGTAAGGGGGTTTAAAGTCTTATGAGCTAGGTTTAATAAGTTTACCAGTTTTGATCACTAAGATAGATTGATAATCAGCATATTACGGATGCTTTTTACGGATGTGTGTATTTGTAGACAGAATTCTACGTGTCTAGGCTTTTTTAAGAAGAAATTCATGCCTAATACTTGTAATGATGTATTAACCCGCCTTTGAGATAATCAACTCATTTGTCACTAAATCAAAAACATACCAACATTTTTTTGAATTAAGATTAATCATTGGTTTATATTTAATTACAGTATTATCTTTTATATTTGGCATAGACACGCTTCTTCCCTATTCTTTTGTCTATTTGCTTCGGGTGTGTCGTTATTGTCCGTCTTTAAAATTGAATTACTAAGTTACCACCAAAACTTATGCCAGGATAATCAGGCTGAGAGACCCCCTTTTCCGTTAGATATAGGAGTAGACCCACCTAACTTAGGGTTCAGCATTAGGGTTTAACCATAGAATTAGAACATAACATAGTTTTAATTAACCTAGTTTAGTTAACCAAAATATTAATAGAATTAAGATTTCGTTCCCTCGCTATTCAGTGATCACACCTAATTACCAACGAAACTGACACCTGATCGGGCTCACACTGCCGTTTTTTTTTTAAAGTGTTATTTTAGGTAAAGTCGGGAAAATAATCTAATTTTTAAAAACATTGTATAAATTAACATCCTACACGATGAAACATCAAGCTCCCTTAATCAATTCTTTAGCTAAGAAAATGAAATCTTTTACAAAAGTCAATCTCTTCAAATGTTAGATTCTTACTTATGTTAGAAAATTTTTGTGGAATTTGCTATTCTGATTTAAGTCATTTTTAGCTGATGGGTTTCAAAGCAAAAAAATATGATTAATAGAAGGAAAGGAGATTAGAAAAATTTTTCTAGTGTATAAGATTGGTCGAGTGGTCTCAGTTGGAGATGGGATTACACATGTTTATGGGTTGAACAAGATTCAAGATGGGGAAGTGGTTGATTGAATTTGCTCAGCGGTTTGTGAAAGTACTTTGACCTTTTAGATAATCAGAGCTTATTCAATTCGCAATTCTCTTTTATAATAAACTTCATTACTTTAACTGATATTTTTAATAAAACCATTTCTTCCTTTCAAAAACACCTGCCTATTATAAATAACTAACGAAGTAAGAAAGCAATCTCATGATGAAACAATCTCGTTAAACCCTTATCAATGATGTAGGAGAGTCAACGTAAATAACCATATACACAATATAATGATCATTGTTATCAACACATGTCACGAGGTCCAAAACCAATACTAAAATTCGACCTTAAATCGCCCAAAAACTTGAAATCTATGCACTAAACATCAATTTTAAACCATAGAAACTTAAATCTAATCAATATGAAGCTTTAGAAACAAGAAAAATTGATTTTCTACCATTAATCTTCATCTAGTGATATCGACCGTACCACTTATAAGCTTCCTAAGGTCTAACTCCCATAAGGTAGTTTCTTGTTAAGTCTATATCATCAGTGTGAGCAGATGTTGCAGTTCAAGTAATAATCTGCATTAATACGGTTTATACATTTCTAAATATGTCAACTATATGCAGTTTGCGATATTTTAGTTCATTTCAATAGATGTCCTTGTACATTGAAGTTCTTGCAGCCTGATGCAATTAGATCCTATACATTTAGCAGTTGGCCTGGGTAGGAACTGTTTGAGTATTGTAGGTCTAATATGGTTGGGAGAGCAGAATTTCCTTAAGGAAGGTTTCATATTGAGAAGGGTAAATGAACTAGGTGGACAGTGCATGATGTTAGGAATAGAGAGTTATGTAAGATGAAACTTCTTGGTCTTAGCAATGCCATAGGAGGTTTGGTTGGTTTCATATAGATGTGATCTATCTGCTTTGATAAGGCATGTTGTCTTTATAA
>BQNB010142682.1:1967-17100 GCA_026074375.1 Tanacetum coccineum | reverse complement strand
TCCATGATCTCTAAACCAATGACCCAGCTTCTAATGAAAGACGCAAAGTTTGATTTTTTCTGATGATTGCAAAAAGGCATTTAACATTTTGAAAGAAAAACTGACTACCGCGCCTATCATAATATCTCCTGATTGGAACGTGCCCTTTGAATTGATGTGTGACATTAGTGATTTCACTGTTGGAGCTGTTTTAGGGCAACGAATTGATGGAAAATTCAAGCCGATTTATTATGCCAGCAAAACTTTGAATAATGCCCAAGAGCATTATACCACCACCAAAAAAGAACTTCTCGCAGTTGTTTTCTCTTTTGATAAGTTTCGTCAATATCTTATCTTATCAAAAAAATTAGTCTACACTGATCACTCTGCCTTGAAGTATTTGTTCAGCAAAGAGGACGCGAAACCAAGGCTTATTAGGTGGGTTCTACTTCTCCAAGGATTTGACATTGAGATTAAGGATAAAAAAGGGGCAGAGAATTTAGCTGCAGATCATTTGTCAAGACTTGAGAACCCAGATTTGGGGACCTTCATGAAGGAAGAAATAACTGATGAATTTCCCGACGAGCATCTTATGATATTGAAAGCCGAGCTCAATAATGATGAACCATGGTATGATGATTATGTTAATTATATTGTTGGAAAGATTGTACCTCAAAATTGGACACCTGAAAAAAGAAGAAGATTTTTCTCTCAAATTAAGAATTATTTTTGGGACGAAAGCTGTGCTCGGACAATGTAATGAGAAGATGTGTTGCTGGGAATGAAATCCTTAAAATCTTGGCGCATTATCATTCTGGACCAGCTGAGGGACATCATAGTGCGTCGATTACTGGAAGGAAAGTCTATGAATCTGGATTCTATTGGTCTAGCATCTTTAAAGATGCTAAAGATTATGTGATGAGGTACGATGCATGTCAGAGATCAGGAAACATATCATCGAGTGAGATGCCACATAACAACATTCAGGTATGTGATGTATATGACATATGGGGGCTAGACTTTATGGGGCCCTTTCTGAACTCAAAGGGGAATACATATATATTAGTAGCAGTAGATTACGTCTCAAAATGGGTCGAAGCTCAAGCTCTTCCTACAAACGATGCTCGCGTTGTAATTAGGTTTTTAAGAAGGCTATTTGCAAGATTCGGAGTTCCTAAAGCTTTGATTAGTGATCGGGGGACGCATTTTTGTAACTCTCAATTAGAAAAAGCCTTGCAAAAATACGGAGTGACTCATAAATTATCTACTGCATATCACCCTCAAACCAACGGACAGACTGAAGTGACCAATAGAGCTATAAAACGTATTCTGGAAAGATCAGTTGGGTATAACCTAAAGAATTGGTCAGAAAAGCTTGATGACGCATTATGGGCATTCAGAACTGCCTACAAAACGCCCACTGGATGCACCCCTTTCAGATTGGTTTATGGAAAAGCTTGTCACCTACCTGTGGAGATCGAACATAAAGCATATTGGGCATTAAAACAATGTAATATGGATCTCACAGCTGCTGCAAAAAACCGTTTCATGGAACTTAATGAATTAATGGAGTTAAGAGATGAAGCATATGAAAACACCCGGATCTACAAAGAACGAACTAAGAGATGACATGACTCTAGGCTTTGAGGGGATAAAGATTTCAAAGTAGGAGACAAGGTATTATTATTTAACTCTAGATTTAAGATGCATCCAGGAAAGCTTAAATCAAAGTGGTACGGCCCGAATGTGGTGAAAACTGTGCATCCATATGGAACCGTAGAAATTATCGATAAAAATGGAATCAGTTTTAAAGTCAATGGACAAAGGTTGAAAAAGTATCACGATGGACATATTAATGAGGAAGAGAAAGAAGTGTTTGAATTGGATGATGATACAACGTGAAGAGAAGCTGAAGACAAGTTTAACTTAAAGACTTTGCTGTAAACAAAAGTGCTTCTCGGGAGACAACCCGTATTGTTATTTAATTTTATCGAGTTTGTCTTTCCAGACATCAATACGGCGTATCCGCCCCATACCATACGGTGTATTGATTGTCTGGACGTTATCAGTCTTTATTTTTTATTGCACTTTAAAAACATTATTGTCAGTTATGGCAATACGACGTATTCATGCACATGATACGGCGTATTCACCAAAACTACCCGTATTAGTTTGTTTAGTTTAGTTTAAATTAACCGTAGGTACCAAGATAGGAATACACGTTTCTTTTCCTATACTTTATATAGGACCCCGTGAAAGAAATATCGACGAATATTGGTGGAGAATTTATAAATCTGGAGATCTTGAAGTGTTGGAGTCTTGAAACTTCAAGGCGGTTGTTCAACACAAAATCTTGCTAATAAACTCAACATGGAGAACCTACCGAGCAAATATTAAGGGAGTTTCTCATTCTAATTCTTTTTAATTCCCTTATTTAATGTTTTATCTATACAACGAAGACGTTGTATAATTCAAGTGGAGGGATGGAATTAGAATGTTTACTTGTCCTAATTTTCACACTAAAATGCTTAAATTATGCTCAAATTTAAAACTTTTCAAGCATACTTTTGTGAAATTACTTGATACATAACCCGCATACAATAACCCTTGTTAGATATTGTGAGGATTACCTTATCTGTTTCTAAATGTTTACCCAAATTCCACAAAATATGAGTGTGCCGGTGATGTAGTAGACTTTAGAACTTGGCTTGGTATATCTATTCGAGACCGCAGTGATAAGTACTATGGATTTAGATGGAGTAACTTGTTTAAATTGGTAAATTTTAGGATTACACCCAAATCGCCTTTACATGTTGCTTATTAACTAACTACACTGGTTAGTTAACCCCCATATAAACCTTTTGTTTACACTCATTTTAAGAGTAAGATACCCCTAGAACAACCAGTAGAGCCAATCCTTTAGGAACTACATCAATTATTTGTTTCCTTACACCTTAGCCTACCCCGTTAGATTAGGTTTATTTTATAGTTGCTAGTTGCTTAAAGTGTAAAGTTTGTATTTCCCGAGTCTTGTGTCTATTTTGGTACAGTTGAAAGAAATTTGCACATCGCAAATGGGAATGTATATTATAGTCAAAACTTATGTATTTTTACTACCATCGCAATTAATGGTACGTCCGAAGACCAAAGAATTACCGAAGGAATTATCCGGAATTATTATGATCGTGAAGATGGTGAAACTACACCGAGTTTCGTAGTATAGTATTAGCAAAAAAAAAATCAAAAAAATTAGAAAAATTGCAACAAAAAAGAGAAGGAAAGTTTGAAGATAATCGTTTCGCAACTACCGAAGGAATTACACGAAGGATCGATTATTCGTTGATTCAAATCGACAATGTAGAGTATTGTATAAAGCGGAGGATATAGCCACTTGCCTTGTAAAGTATGCAAAGTATGGGATGTTTGGGAAGTTGACCGTTACGGGAACGCCAACTTAGATTGTTGTTTTTGATCTATGATCAAGACGTTGTAAATAGTTGTGTCTTTTTCATGGTAACGGTCGGTAAAAAGTGTCTAACAACTTGTATTTTAGACTTAATCTATTTGTTTTGTAATTTTTATTTAACAACAATTTAATTCCCTTTCCTAATCATTAATCATGGGTTTTACGCGAATGAGGATGTAATCGAGCGTGCATGTCTATTTCGTCGTTACGGCCATGTATGCATGTCTCAGCTGCCTTGTTGGTTTATTACTATTGGTGAAAGTTAGAAGATCCATACCCTATATTACTCTACTATTCCTACTCTTTAGCTTATTCGAGGTGGGAGTGAGCAGTCACATGTGTCTATCCCGTTGTTACGGGTGTGTATGTGTGGTCTTTGTCGCCCTCCTGGAATATTGGTATCGATAAAGATTAGTTAGAGTAATCAACCCTAAGCCTTATCATACAAACCCATATTTACCTTTATAAACTTGTTACTCCTTAGCTTTAGCGGTGGAGATGTGTATCCTTGCCAAGCTTATGATAGAAT
Source organism: Tanacetum coccineum (assembly GCA_026074375.1). Taxonomy (NCBI): domain Eukaryota; kingdom Viridiplantae; phylum Streptophyta; class Magnoliopsida; order Asterales; family Asteraceae; genus Tanacetum; species Tanacetum coccineum. The sequence continues at coordinate 13,126 of BQNB010142682.1, read as the reverse complement.
ACTCGTCACGACCGAGCAATTGAGCGAATTAGTTACATGTTACCACATAGATTAGTTGAGTGATTTGAGTGTTTTCATCTTCCTATTTCGTGAGGTGTTTGGTTGTGTACTTGTAATAGATCAAATAAATGCTTTAACGGAAAATATCCTTAGGGATACATTTTTATAAACTTCTAAAGGCTACTTGAGGACAAGTAGGATTCAAGTGGGGGGATATTTGATGACATCAAATAACGTCTATTTTATAGCATCATTTATCCCATGTAATTAACCCATTTTGTATAATTATTGCAAAGAATTGTTACTTAATCGTTTATATTTGAGAATTGCAGTAATTACAGAGTACTTGGTGAATATTAGCAAAAGGCGCGCATTCTGGAGCTTAAATGAAGATATTTTGAAGATTAATGATTCTGACTACCAATACGCCGTATCCATCAAGGAAGATACGGCGTATCCATGCCTGCACTCACCAAAGACCACAAAGGAAACAAGCTTAATACGCCGTATCCAGAGAAGCTCAATACGTCGTATTCAAGATATAGTATATGAAGATTCTAGAAGATATCAAACGTGGTCCCTACTCCATGAAAATCCAATACGCTGTATCCAATCCCTTAGATACGCCGTATCGAATCGACTTCCAGACCATATAAATACAAAACTCAAAAACGAGTTTTAAGTGCGCTAAATCATATTCTCGATACCTAAACCACGAAAGTTGATTTTCAAAGGAGAAAAAGAGCAGAAGAGGTCTTGCAACACATTCCAATCCATAGAAGACAACGTGTAATTTCTTATACTTTTGTAATCATTCAGTTTTTGGTATCATTTGTTAACTCGATTAGTTTACCTTGGCTAAAACAATTACTCCTGTATTAATTATGATGTTTGAAGGCTAATACCTTCGAGGATTAGCCGTTATTATCAAGATCTGAATGTTTGGTTTTGTTTATATCTCGATTGCTTAATTTATCGTTGAATGCTTGTTTATGTTTATTAATTCATACTTGTTTATGTGCTTTTGTATGCGACCTATCATTCAACTAGATATAGTAATACGAATCAAGTAATCTAGATGCCAGGATAGCGCTCTATATAGTGATTTATACATCTAGAATCATAGGATCACAAGTATTGTCCTTCTAAAATCGTGCTAAGGATACGCTTCTAGCTTAAATAGTTAACAGAAATTGCCTTTGGTTTATTGAACATGTTGACTAGTAGGTGAATCTAGATAATTCAACAAATAATATTTTGATTCCATTGGATAGTTAGACAAGTGGACTACTAGTGTATAAATTGCCATTAAGCAGTAAGTGGGTAAAGTCTCTATGAGCCAGGGTTTAACAAGATCACCATTGCTTTAATCCCTAAGATAGATTATAATCAGCAAATAAGGATGCTTTATGAGGATGCTTTAATTGTGACAGAATTAATGTGTCTTGGTCTTAGGATGAAGTCCCGCCTAAGTCTAAGAATGATATGCCTCTTCGAGATAAGTAATCATTGCACTGAATAAACAAACCAACTTCTAATCGGATTAATGATGGCTAATATAGTTTTCTATCATAAGACTCGCCCGCTCTTTTATATTTTGTTAATTTGCTCACGTAAGTTAAAGTTTCTTGAATTGACTGTAGTCACCAACCAAACCCGTACCAGTCTCTCAGGCTGAAACCCCCTTTTTACCTGTTAGAATTAAGACTAGAACTAACATAGGATTAACATAGGTTTAACTTAGATTAGAATGAACATATATTAGATAACCAAAATATAAATAAATTAATAGATTTAACCTCGCTTTAAGTGTTCGACACCCTACTTACCACGAATCTACCACCGACTGGGTACACTGCCCGTTAAAGTGTTGTTTTTGGTTAAGTCGGCAAAATATAAATTTAAAACTTGAACTATCATAAATAAACACCACACAACGACACATCAACGCCCTAATAGAATGTGAGCTGCATCCATCGGTATAACTTCACACCACACTTCATCTTTATAACTCTTACCAATAGAAAACTACACAAGACAACATTTACTGACTTTAACAGTGTTCCCTTTTTTTAACCAAGTTAACTGGTACGGTTCAGGATGGTCTTCTGTCTTCATTCCCAACTTCTTAACTATATATGTAGAAACTACATTCTCGTAACTGCCCCCAATATCACAAAATTTCCCAGCGGAAGTACACTTGGTTCTAAAAATGTTGTTACGAAGCCACGAATTATCATCAATAGATATTGAAACAGCCGCATTTAAGACTCTCTGAATAACCAACGCCTCTCCACAATCAGGATATACCAACTCATCACCTGGTTCATCTAATTCAGGTTCTGCATCGGTATCATAAATTGGCCCTGCGTCATCAGGTACGAAGGCTAGTGTTTTCAGATTCAGATAGTCACATGCATAATGCCCAAGCCCACTACACTTGTAACAACAAGGGGCCTTATCAACACGTTCTCTAGTATTACCTGTAGCCGAGGTTGTGGGGGTGGTGGCTTTAGGTGTTGTTTTAAGTGTTGTAGGGGAAGCGGTTCTGGTAGGTGGGGTGAAATGACTAGTGGAACCCTTACTCTTTGCCTTAATCTGTTTTTCAACCTTAATCTATTATTTAGAGAGTCTTAAATGTGGCTGTTTCAAAATCTGTTGATGATAATTCATAGCTTCGTAACAACATTTTTAGAACCAAGTGTACTTCTAAGGGGAAAATTTATGATATGATTATAGATGGGGACAGTTGCAAGAATGTAGTTTCTACATATATGATTGAGAAATTGGGAATGAAGATAGAAGACCATCCTGAATCGTACCAGTTAACTTGGTTAAAAAAAGGGAACACTGTTAAAGTCAGTAAACATTGTCTTGTGTAGTTTTCTATTGGTAAGAGTTATAAAGATGAAGTGTGGTGCGAAGTTATACCGATGGATGTGGCTCACATTCTATTAGGGCGTCCTTGGCAATTTGATAGAAAAACGCCCTTTTGAGGCCCAAAACAACCCCGAAAGGCCCAAAACTAACAGGGCTCATGGAAACGCGATGAGTCTTGACCGTTGGGCCGTTTCCGAGCGACCATGCAAATTTTAGCCCAATCCGCCACAGAAATTTGTTGCCCCAAAATAAGCGCCAAGCGTATTTGCCAAGTTGACTCGCTCGTTGATCGTATCTGCATCATCGCCTACTCAGTGTGATTTGTGATATTGATTTGGGATCGGATGAGTACGCCTACTCAGTGGGATCGAATGGGTACGCCTACCTAATGTGTTATGTTGTGTGATACATTCTGGGTGATCTTGGTTGCTTACAGTGCCAGCTATTCTAAGCCCAAATGCGAAATTAAGTATGTGAATATGTTGATTTGATTTTGGTTGCATGCTAGCATAGGTTCATGATAGTTTAATATTGTCCTACCTTGTTTTGATAATCAAAGTAAAAGCGAGTATTATTGCATGTTTAAAACCTATGACTCTCACCAACATATTATTGACGTTTTAAGCATCATTTTCAGGTGAGCATAGCGAAGTTAAGGATGTAAAGATTCATGGCTAGAGAGACCTTGAGAATTGCATGATGGAGTCTTCTTTTCTGGAGTCTTCATTGCATATTTTCATACTTCAAATATTTTGATTTGTTGTGATGTTTAGTTTAGATATATTTTCTATGTCTATATATTGTGTGTGCGATTAACCTCAATACAAGACCCCTCTTGTGTCTGGTATCGTCATAACACTTTATTTTCAATATAATTGCATTTTAGACATTCTCTATTGTTGACATCAATGTGTTGTGATGATGCATATCCTGTTATGCCTCGCAATTCTGCCTTGGCGGTGTGTGACAGCCTGGAGGATGATACAGTAACTGTCAATTCCTGATTAATGTTCTTATCCGAAGATAAGATTATCCTAAGGGATCTAGGTGGTATAGGAATTGGTGTCTGCATCTTTTCAGTCCTAGTCTCCAACCTACCCATCACATCATTGTTATTCTGATCTGTCTTCTCTTCCTCATTGTCATCATCATCATCAACAAATTTCGGGTGTTCCTTATGACTCCCGGGCTCTATCATATCTCCAGAATCATCAACATCATCATGAATCTTAAAAGCAATAAACTTATCAACATATAATTCTACATCTTTTTCACGTTCGACCACTGCTTTTGTTTGATAGTTATTTTTAGTGATTTTTATGGTGAACTTTTCTCTCCAGCACTTTGCTTCCTCTTCTTCTCCTGAGGACTAGCAGCAGTAAGGGTAGGTGTCCTGTGGGGTCTAGGTGTAGTCTTATGTGTACCTTGGGTAGAAAAAATCGGTTGCGGTTGATTTATTAGAACAATTACATTAACAAACATCGTCTCATACTCCTGAGTCATCAGTGGCATGGATCTCCTCAGTCAAGAATGCATCTGAAATCAGCATCCCTCAAACAGTCACATTCCCCGTAGTATAAACACTCACCAACAGAATATCATCCTTAATGGAATGATAATCCTTTTCATGTCTCAGAGAAATGGATGGATATTTCTTTATCAAATCAGCAATTTTGAGCTTTGTAAAGCGAGGGTACTAAATGAATGCTTCTTTTAGAATACATTATTCATGAAATCCCACCATGGAAGAGCAGCATAATCAATATTTGTTCGGTTGATCACGACATGAAAAAGTTGTAGAATGTTGATCTTTGTCTAATCATGTCCTGATGTTCGAGTAGTCAAACAACGGTTGAACACCTTGAACATTGTTTGCCATGGTTGAGCAAGATTCTTCGTAAAGAAGGCACTTACTTTGTCAACAACACCTTGATAGCCAATCGTATGCATGAAAGATTCAATAATCTTGATGGTAGCTGGTACGACAAATGGATTTTATAGAGTTTCCACTGGCAGCTTAAGAGTATCGCGAAACATATCCATTGTGTAAGTAATCTCTTGTGTATCCAGCATGAACCTGATGGTATCCTTGGTGTCAGGCACCTTGCGGACTGTTTTCCAGAACTGTTGTAAGTACACAACCGAAACATCAGCAGTTGCAGTAAGAGCATAACTCAACGGATGATCAAGCAAGATTTGTCCAACAATTTTGCATTCAGGTGAGCATGAAATACTTTGTAGCATAACATAATTGTTGCATCTCCTAATGCCTTGAAATTTGGGGACAAGTTGAGCAGCTAGAATGATTTGTTGAGCCAAGTGGAATACTGTATGATGACATGAAGTGATTAGTGAAATGAGATAAAGTTGATGTAATACACATTTATATAACATTTTTGTCTCTTTATACTCTGTCTATTTTTATATGCTCTAGCAATTCTTTTTAAGCATATTCTAATCATTTTCTTTCTCATGTGCCAATTCTTTCTTTTTCAGGCACATGCCATACACTTTATTCTTCTTTTTCTTTTGATCTTATTTTTGTATGCTCTGACATTTCTTTTTTGAGCATACTTTGATTTGCTTTTTTGCGTATGAATTTTATCTCTCTTTCTATTTTAAATTTCCTCATAAAAAAGCATTTGTGAAATGATACTCTTTCAAGAATAATAAAGATATACTCTGATTTTAAAAAAATACTAGTTTGGCAAAAAACACAAGTTTGTGAAAACCATTTGATGTTTAAGAAATACAAAAGTATAACTTTATATTCAAATTTTTTTTTATTAAAAGAGTACCACTTTTTGACACAAAACTGGACATGACTTAGACCATTTACCCAATTGAGTACAATAGATAGTCACAAATCACTTTGAACTGTTTTTGAAACAAACTTTTCAAAACTTTGAAATTTGCTTTTGTTGAGACATGAGAAACTTATGATCACGGACAATTGAATCACCATATTTATTTATTTTTCTCAAATCATTTGAATCATTGAATGAAAAATTTAGCTATGCAAAACATATTCTTATATACGATAATTGGATGGTCAGTAGATTGCTCAATCCTCATCCTGTTAATTTCAAGAAACGGTCGTAACCGGACACAATCTTCACCATTTTACCCATTTATTAATATAAAAATATTATTTTATAACTAAATTTATCATTGGTTTTCGTAAAATACCATTTTAATTAACGTTTAAGACCATTTGAGTATTCGTAAAAATTTAACCCATTAAGGTTGTTTTCTGAAACCCAAACTGAAAGCGCAGTTTTATCTTACGAAACCCATGTTTTGACCTAATATGACATTTATGAAACCTTTTAATTTTGGCCCAATACCTTTATAAAACTATTTGTGACTGACCCATACGAAACCGAAGCCTTAAACCATTACTTTCGTAAACATAATTAACAAAGAAAAATGATACACTGGAAGATTTATTTTCATTTTCAGCTTATTTTTATCATTTATTCACAATTTAAGACTGTTCTTATGTCTGAAAGCAATATTTTAAGTTTATGAAACCTATCAAGGTTACGAAACCTCATGATCTTAGTCCTTATAGTTACTTTCGTAAACAATAACGTCCCATATAAAATTTCATAACTCCCCCTTGGAGTCAGACCTATTTTCACAACAAACCTTTTGAATTATTTTATAGTAGTTCTCGTTTTCACTAAAAGAAATTTCATAACTCCCCCTTGAACAAATATTCATTTAAAAATTTATTTTAGATAAAAACTTTGTTCAAAAAAGTAATTTTTGCTTTTGAGAACACATTTTTATTTTCTAATGATGAAGTGACTGATAAATTTATAACTTCCCCTCAATAAGATATATACTTAAAGAACTTATCGAGAGATAGTTACTTTTACAATTTTGAACATTCTCAAGAAGATTTTGAAAATTAAGAATTTCATAACTCCATCTCAAATAAATATCTAATTAAAGAACTTATTCAAGATATTGTTACTTTTTGCTGTTTTTCCACACTTAAAATTTTCAAGTTTTGATATTTTTTTAAGAAATCCTTATTTTGTGAATGGATTATGATTACAAACCACAAATTTTAGCAGTGAAATATCATTTTATGAATGATTTACTCCCCCTCAGTCCATGATATATTTAGGCATTTTAAGAATAACTTTTTGTAAAAACAATATCATGAAACTAATAAAAACAGAGAAGATATGTGATTGTATCATTTAAAATATATTTTTGTGTTTTTGTATTTTTCAAATTTTAATTTGTTTTTTATATTTTTTGAAAAAGAAAGAAAATATTTTGGTTTTTTCATTTTTATTTTTTTATTTTGTTATTGCGATTTCTTTATAGAAAGTTTTTGATGTATGATCTTTCATTCAAGAAGATAACTTTGCCAGACGTTCCAACTTAGTTGGAGTCATACATCTCATACCAATCATGTGAACTAAATACTCAAACATTTCTCTTGGAAGGGCTTTAGTAAATAGATCAGCAAGTTGATATTCCGTCCTGACAAAGTAAAGTTCAATGGTACCTCTTTCAACATGCTCCTTCATAAAGTGATAACAGATGTTAATGTGTTTTGTACGTGAATGTTGTACCTGATTGTACGATATGGCAATTGCACTTTTTGAGTCACAATACATTTGAATCTTGTTGTAGCTATATCCATAATCAAGCAGTTGTGTTCTCATCCAAATAACTTGTGCCCATCATGCTGATAAAGATACGTACTCAGCTTTCGTAGTTGACATGGCTGTACAATCCTTTTTTTTGACGACCAGCTGACTAGCTTGTCTCCTAGAAACTGAAGTCCTCTAGATGTGATTTTATAATCATCAAGGCACCCTGCTAAATCTGCATCTGAATACGCAATTAGCACAAATCAAGAATCATTCGAGTACCACAATCCCTTGTTAATGGATTGTCAGAGGTACCGAAAGATCCTTTTGACCTCTTTGAGGTGTTTTTCAGTTGGGCGTGCCTAATAACGTGCACATACAAATATTGCAAATGAAATATCAGGTCGACTTGCAGTAAGATACATGAGTCCTCCAATCATACTATGGTATTTAGTTTGATCAGTTGGAGTACCCTATAAATCTGCATCGATTTTGGCAGTAGCCATTGGTGTTGTAACAATATCATATTTTTCCATTCCGTGTTTCCTAAAAAGCTCCATAGTGTATTGTTCCTGGTTTATGAAGATTCTACGAGGGGATTGATGAATCTGAAGTCCTAGAAAGAACTTCATCTCACCCATCATTGACATTTCAAAATTATCTTTCATTAGTTTTGAAAATCTGTTTGAGAAAACTGGATTTGTGGATCCAAAATAATGTCATCGACATATATTTAAACTAATAAAATGTCCTCCCTGTGTCTTCGTGTAAATAGTGTTGGATCAGCAATACCTTTTGTGAAATGGTGTTCAATCAAGAAGGAAGAAAGCTTGTCATACCATGCTCGAGGGGCTTTTTTGAGACCATACAAAGCTTTCTTGAGACGATAAACGTAATTAGAAAAGTCTGAATCTACGAATCTGCCAGGCTTACTTACAAAAACTTCTTTCAATGGACCATTCAGGAATGCAATCTTCACATCTATCTGGTATATTGTAAAGTTCTTGTGAGCCGCGTAAGCCACAAACATGCGAACAACTTCTAGTCGTTCGACTGAAGCAAATGACTCCTCAAAATCTATCCCTTCTTGTTGACTATAACCCTTTGTAACGAGACGTGATTTGTTCCTAATAACTGTGTTTTCAGCATCTGTCATGTTTTTTCAAAGCCATTATACCTTGATTGCATGCCTGCCTTCCGGTAATGGAACAAGTTCCCACACATCTAGATGTTTGAACTGATTACGTTCATCTTGCATTGATTCGATCCAGCTATGATCAAGCATAGCTTCCTTGATGTTTTTGGGTTTAGTAAGATTCATTGTAGTGCGTACATATACAAATCTGCATAAGTTTGGAGTCTATTTCTTGTTTGAATTAGATTTGAAGGGTCACCGATCACTTGTTCAATTGGATGATTCTTAGTCCACTTATCAGTGTAGCGATGATGTTGATGGAACTCGTGCTTATTTGACGGGTCCTGATAGTTTGAAGATGACTCTACTTCTTTGACCTTAGGATCTTCAAAAGAATGCATAATAGTAATCCCATCAAGTTCTGCAATGTCTTCTTGAAGTTGTTCATCAGAATAAGTTTCCAAGACTAGAATTGATGATTCTTGTGTGATTGTTCTTCTGAAGAAGTTACTATTTGTAAAGCATCACTATCTTCAACAATGATTGAAGACGGTGATGGAGAATCTTCAACATCAAGAGTATTTGCAGTGAAATTATTTGTTACTTCGGAAGTACTTGGCTTTAACACCCCCAAATTTAATACGCAGCGGAACCATCAATTGGGTGTTAAATAACGGCAAAATTACACATAATTTACACAAGAACGACTCGAAAAGAGACGTTATCAAACATGTTCCATTCTACAAGTAAAATCAGAGTGTAAACATTGTCCCACAAATCTTAACCAAATCAACATACAAGTTTTAGAAACCACCAACATAATTTAAATGTAGTTTGAGGAACGGAACTTAAAAACAATTTAACAAAATAAATTCGCGTAAGCTCCTCCTCATGCCACTCTAAGTCTTCAACCCTGATTACCTGAGATAAAACATGCTTAAAAGTCAACAAAATTGTTGAGTGAATTCATAGAGTTTATATGATTAAATGTTAGAACACAAGCATAATTCATCGAGAGACTTGTTAATCGGACAAGCCATATATCAAATTCTATCTCATTGAGCTCATGACACCGAACCTTGACAATAAAATATATCTTTCATGGTATATTAGCCCCACGACTAGGTATTATTGCCTTGTACCTAAATTCTCAATACAAATTGTCCGTTGAATGGGTGTTCTCTTAAGGATACATACCCCCGGACAGGGCTTTCAAACCCAATAGATCTATTTACTTGTACAAGCGTTCACCCATCATAGGCAATTAACAGTTCATGAAATTAGGGTCTTTTGGTAATAGCTACTTAATGAAATCAATATGTAATCGGGTCCAGCATACTAAAAACAACTTGTGTTCATATTTTCAAAGCAAGCATGTATCTCCGTCGCGGGGTTTAATAAAACATTTAAAGTTAGAAAGGCGAGGCTATGAACTCACCGTACGTAGATAGTCGAATGAGAAACCAAGTATGCGAAGATGACTCCAAAGATTAGTCGTGATCTATAAAGCAAGTCGCGACTTAGAATGATACATAATATCATTATAATAGAATAGTTATATAAGACTAGTTAATAAAATCCGAAACAAGAACAATATTGCACCACGACTAAACCAAAGTGTTTTTTATAAAGTCTCATGTTTTCTACCCTTTTATCATATCAAAATAAACATCTACTAAGTCTCGCCCCTTAATTCCGATCTTAATCTTACATGGTTATACCTTTCATTTTTCCAATCCTAGACGTAAAAGCCAATTTTCTGATTTTAGCCATTTTCAAGAGAGCATAAATCCTAAACCATAAAAGATATAGCCATGAGGATTTCACCCCTAGAAAGGTCTTGAAGTCTACTTTCCAGAAAATCAAGCCTCATATTCCAATTGTTTACCAATTTTTAGAAAAGGACAAATTACTATCGCTAACTCAAAACAGAAAACTTCCTTTTTCAGAAATTAGCCATGATCACAGAACAATATCTCTCATTTCATAAAAGATATGAAGGTGAGGTTTTCACCCCTGGAAAATCACATGAATCTAGTTTTCAAAACATTAAGCCAATCATTGAAATCCATTACCAATCAACGGGAATTAAACTTTTACTAACTGAAGGTCAAACCAGATTATTAATTGAATTTCTTAGTTTTGCCGTTTTAGTCATAAATCCTAAACTAAAATAGCAATGAGGTTGGTTCCAATTGGAGGAGTTAGATCATGATGTATAGCATCCAACAAATCTTTAAAACCTTGACCTACTGTACAAAATGCTAGAGAAAAACATGTTTCCCAACAGCAACTCCAGAATTGACCTCTTAACGTAAAATGATCATAACTTTCTCATACGGAATCTATACGGGAGTATCCAATTCGCACATTGAAGCTTAAGGATACCTCTATCCAAATATGCAATTTTATCAGCAGTTATAGACCAAAAATTGAGAGAACAAGCTCTGATTGCAAGTTTTATACACGTAAAATATAATATAAAATATAATCCCGAGAGTAATTAAGAAAGATACCAAGTTACCCTT
>BQNB010142681.1:0-11600 GCA_026074375.1 Tanacetum coccineum | reverse complement strand
TCTGCGGAATAAGTTTCTTACATGTGGTTTCTTTCTGCGGTTTATGTAATTTAAAGGAAACAAAACTCTGCCAAAAATTTATTGTTTCTGTAAAATATGTCATTTAGTGTTTCTGCAAAATATGTTTAAGATTGATTCTGCGGAATAGGTCACAGCGGAATAAGTAAGCTTACAGGTTGTTCAAGTCTGCGGTTTATGTCATTTTAAGGAAACAAACTCTGCCAAAATTTACATTATCTTGCGGAATATGTTCTAAGGTTGTTTCTGCGGAATAAGCATCAATTTTTTCTGCGGAATAAGCACAAACTCTTTCTGCGGAATAAGCATCATTTGTTTCTGCGGAATAATCGCTAGGTTATTTCCAAGGAATATGTACAATTTTAACAAAAAGTTATTTCAACGGTTTGTCTTATTTTAGTAAAATCCCATGAAATACTTATTCATTCTCTCGGTTTAATCAAGATTAGTAAAATCCCGTGAAATAACAAAGACATAATCACTTATAACAACAACACTTCAACACAATTCTCATTAATCACTGAATCGATCTAATCATTTCATTTCACATTTCAAGTAATTCAAAATGAGTCTATCATTAGCAGAAAATGTCATTGTTACCGGGGCTGATAACCGTCCTCCCATGCTTAATAAGACCAATTACAGTTCATGGGAAAGTCGTATGCTGTTATACATCAAAGGCAAGGAACATGGCAAGTTACTTGTTGATTCAGTTCTCAACGAACCTTTCAAGTACAGAATAATTGTAGAACCTTGAAATGAAAATACTCCAGCAACGGTCAGAGCATGAACATACACTGATCTCACAGATGAAGAAAAGATTCGTAAATTAGTTGATATCAAGGCAACACACCAAGGTTTACCTCAAGACATTTACAACTTGGTCAATCATAATGAACATGCAAAGCAGATCTAGGATAGAGTCAAACTACTCATTTAAGGTTCAAAGTTATCATTGCAAGAACATGAGTCTAAGTTATACGATGACTTTGATATGTTTACTTCTTCACCAGGAGAGTCAATCCATTCATACTACATGCAGTTTGCACAACTGATCAATGATATGCATATAATTGGAATGATAATGCAACCACTTTAAGTCAACACAAAGTTTGTCAATCATCTTCAACTGAATGGAGCAAATTTGTCACGGATGTCAAGTTAGCAAAATATATGAATACCACTAACTTTGATCATGTGTATGCTCATCTAAGGCAACATTAAGCTCATGCAAATGAAGTTTGTTTAACCAGAAAAAGGTATCTGGATCAGCCTTAGTTGCTAATTCTCCATCTTGTTTGAACCCGACTCAGTATATTATCCATAGCTGTCACATGCTACTCAACAATACTATTCACCTCCAGCACCACAATGTTCTTATGATACACCAATGGTATAGCAATCACAATATAAGCCATAAGTTGTTACTCACTCTCTAGTGGTTCATCAACAACCATATCAAGCACATGTTTTGAAACAATCATATCAAGCACATGCTATTCACCAATCATCGTAACCATCTTTTCTAGAGTTGGATTCCAGACTTACTGTTCCCACGTTTAACCCTTTTGATGATCCCATAGCTAGTTCGAACAAGGCAATGGCGTTTCTAAGCACAACATTTGCTTCTCGGTTCCCACAAACAAACAATCAGTTGAGAACCTCGTCTAATCTTAGAAACCAAGCAACCATTCAAGATGGAAGAGTCACCGTGAAAACAGTTCAGGGGAGACAGACACAAGGGTATGCTAACAATGGGGCAAGGAACAATGCTACAAATCAAGGAGCTAAAAGGAATAGGGCTGCAGGTCAAGCAAGGGTGGTTAAGTGTTAAAACTGTCAAGAGGAAGGTCATTTTACTAGAAAGTGCACCAAACCAAAACGGCCTAAGAATTCATCATGGTTTAAGGAAAAGATGTTACCGACTAAAGCTTTGGAGTCAGGAGCTTATTTGGATCTAAAATGTTGGCTTTCTTAGCAGATAATGGGGATACATTCACCCCAGTTCAAGCATCTCAGGAAATTCCATCTCCAACAGCTTTCCAAATGGATGATCTTGATGCTTTTGATTCTAATTGTGATGATGCACCCTCAAGTAAGGCAATTCTCATGGCCAATCTTTCATCCTATGACTCAGATGCTCTTTAGAGGTACCACTTCATGACACAAACATAGAAAATGATATGAGTTATCAAAGTGTGCAAGAGACACACTGTTCTAAACAACCATTTTTTGATAATAAACAGAAGTTGACATAACAAGTGATAGTAATATCATTTCTTATGAACAATATTTGCACAAAACTAAAAATCTGTTTGTTCAAGATACTAGTTCTCCTGCATAACAAGATGAACTATTAATGTCTTTCATTGAAGAAATGTCTAGTCAAGTTGCTAAGTGCAATAAGGTGCAGCATGAGAATAAACTTGCAAATGAAACCTTAACTGCCGAGCTTGAAAGATATAAAGAACAAGTAAAAAACTTTGAACAAAGATAAAAGTTTGATTTAAATAATAGAGAAAAGTATATTGATGGTCAATTAAGACAGGTAATTATTAACAGAAAAGCAAAGATTGAAGATTTTAAAAAATAAATACACTCATTAAAACTACAACTCAATGCAACTATTGAAAGTCATAAGACTTTATCAACAACAGTTGAATGTTTGAAAAAGGAGTTAAAGCAAAAGTAAGATAAATATCTTGATGAAGTCATTTATTTACAAAAGAAAAACAAAGCTTTAGACAATGTGGTTTACAAAATGGGTCAGTCAACGTAAGCGATGCATATGTTAACAAAACCTCAAGCTTTTTATGATGAAAGTCACAAAATAGAACTTGGTTATCAAAATCCTTTTTATCTCTCTCAACCTCGAAGGAAAGTACCTGCTTTATATGATGGCAATACTATTGTTAAGCAACATGATGCTTTGTTTGCACCTAATACTGAGGAAACCTTAAATTTAGCTGAAGAGAGTAGGTTAAAAATGCTAGCAAACAAACTGACCCAAGCTTAAAAGACAAGAAAGTTAATTTTACCCTTGTTAATTATGTGGCGTTAAATAAACTATTTGAGCATTTTGTTAAGCATTTTGTGCCTCAAAAACAACTGTCTGCAGAACATGCATTTTGGTTACCTATTACATAACTGATTTCTGAAAAACCACCAGTTCCATCTGTACCAGTACTAAAGAAGGAAATTCCTCATGAACTTCCAACAATCAGTTTGGTAAAAGATATTTTTCACAAAATGAAAGAGCATGTAAATAAGTTTGATGAAACTATAACCTTTCATACCAAAATAACTAGAAATAGAATAGGATATTCGGGGGTTGAACATATAAAATGGGCTTTTGAAAAAGACGTCAAACATTTTTCTTAAACTTTGAAAGAATATTTTCAAATGTTTGAAAACGGTCTTTACATAGAACTCAAAGACATGAAAGCTATTTTTAATCAAATGGAAACCAAGGTTGCCAAATGTTCTATACATAAGAAGTATTTTGAGATTGAGAAAAAGGAATTAAACCTTGATAATGATCGTCTTTTTGAGCATATTATCTGTCAAGATGTTGTAAATGTTGTATTGCATGCTGATGTTCATAATGTGTTATCTGCTAATAATACTTGTCTTGATAATGATAATCTTGCATTGGAATTATTGAAAATGGAAAATGATCATTTAATGGAGCTTCTTATCTCTCAAGATCTTGTGCATACTGCTGTTAATTCTATAGCTTCCATTAATGATTATGAATCCATGGAACAAATTTTCTTGGATGAATACGAAGAGAATTTGAAACTTCAGACTGAGCTTGACAAAAAGAATCATATGATTGAAAAGGCTGTTTACAACGAACTTTTGAAACGATGTTTACGACTTGAAAATCGGTGTAATTCTCTTGAAATTAAATTACAACAAAGCAAAGAAAGTTATCAAACTAACAGACCATCATATATATTTAAGGAATTTTTCATAATAAATGAGTTGCAAGCTCAGTTGAAAGCTAAGAATGTCTCGATTGAGAAACTGAAAGAACACATTGCGAATATTAAAGGAAAGAATATTGTTGACAATGTTCAAAATGTGCATAATTCAAATGTGGTTACTTCAAAAGTGTATAAATTAGATTTGCCACCTATTTCCCGTTGCATAAAGAATAATATGGCTGCACATGTAAACTATCTTAAATACACACAAGAAAATGCTGATATACTTCATGAAATTGTCGAACACGTTAGAGAATTAAGGCCTTTAGATAGTGACTTAGCATCTGCCTGTACGTTTGTCACACGAATTCAGGAATTGCTTGTTTATCTTAGTGCTACATGTCTTAGTTCGAAACATATAAGTGATAAGTTAGTTGCTATTACACCAATCAACAAGACTAGGAAAGTTAGGTTTGCAAAATCGAGTGATACATCAAAAGATAAAACACAAAAACAGGTACACCCACAGGAAAAACAAACCACTAACAATTCTATGTCACCTTCTACAGGAGTAAGCAGTTCTACTGAAGCTAGTGGATCAAAGCCTAGGAGCAATATAAAGAAAGAGAGGATCATACAAAATTCAAGTAGTAACAAGAAGAAAATAAAGTAGAAGACCAACCTAGGTTTGCTAGTATAGTTTGAATAATGTGAATCATGTTTCTAAAACAGTTTGTAATGAAAATGTTAAACACTTTGTGTTGAATGCGAATTCAGAATTTATTTGTGCTACATGCCATGAATGTATGTTTGATGTTATTCATGATATGTGTGTTCGTGATTATCTTAATGACGTGAATGCTTGTGTCAAATCTAAATTTGTGAAATCTAGATCAGCTAAGAGTAAAAAGAAGAAAATGTGGAAACCTACTGGTAAAGTTTACACTAATGTTGGATATAGTTGGAAACCTACATGACGGATCTTCACTTTAGATGGAAACACATGCCCTTTAACTAGTATCATCTCCAATCAAGTAGTGCCTTCTAGGAAATTCATATAAACAACAGTAGTTAAGCAAACACAACCAAGTAGTAACAAATCTGGAAAACTCAAAGATATAAAACACGTAGGGTCGAGTAGTCAATCTAAGACCGTAGGTTCTAAGATTTCTAACCACTCGAAACCCATGCAAAACTGGGGATCCAATGTTTCTACTGCTCCATAGGTTTATTGTGTTGAGGGTCTTGGGCACAATTTCTTCTCTGTGGGTCAATTTTGTGACTCAAATCTTAAAGTTGCATTCCGGAAACACACGTGTTATGTTCGGAATTTAGACGGTGCTGATTTAATTTCTGGATCAAGAGACACAAATTTGTACACCATTTCACTGGATGATATGCTGAAGTCTTCTCTAATTTGTTTTCTATCTAAAGCCTCTATGACTAAAAGCTGGTTATGTCATCGACGATTGTCTCACTTAAACTTCGGTACTCTAAACCAGCTAGCTAAGCAAGGTCTTGTTCAAGGTCTCCCAAAGCTAAAATTCAAGAAAGATCACTTATGTTCGGCATGTTGTTTAGGGAAAAGCAAGAAGAAGTCTTCATAAACCCAAAGTTGGGGACACTAATCAAGAAAAACTCTATCTTTTGCATATGGATCTGTGCGGGCCAATGCATGTGGAGAGTATAAATGGGAAGAAATATATCTTGGTTATCGTCGATGATTACTCAAGATTTACATGGTTTAAGTTTTTGAGATCAAAGGATGAAACTCGTGAGGTCATCATCAAATGCTTGAAGCAAATACAATTTCGTTTGAATGCTACTGTCAAAAATGTTCGCACAGATAATAGAACTGAGTTTGTGAATCAGACTCTTAAAGACTATTATGAAAATATCGAAATCACACATCAAACATCTGTTGTGCACACTTCACAACTGAACGACATTGTTAAAAGACGGAACTAAACTTTAATGAAAGTTGCTTATACCATGTTGATATTTTATAAAGCTCCATTGTATCTGTGGGCAGAAGCAGTCTCAACAACATGTTATACCCGAAATTGTTCTCTAATATATCTTCGATACAACAAGACACCTTATGAGCTTATGCATGAGAAGAAACCTGATTTATCATTTCTTCATGTCTTTGATTCATTATGTTAACCGATTAATGACAGTGAGGATTTGGGTAAATTAAAACCAAAAGATGATATAGGTATTTTTGTTGGCTATGCACCTGCAAAGAAGGCTTACTGCATCTACAACAAAAGAACCCGACTGATTATGGAAACAATTCATGTACATTTGATGAGTTGACAGCAATGGCTTCTGAATAGTCCAGTTCAAGACTCGTGCCTCGATTAATGACTCCTAGAATACTCAGTTCAGGACTTGTGCCAAATCCTCTTTCTTCAACACCTTATGTCCCACCGACAAATAATGATTGGGATATCTTATTCCAACCAATGTTTGATGAGTTCTTTAATCCTCCACAAAGTGTTGTTTCTTCAGTTTCCACAGTAGTTGCTCGAAGACCTGCTAATCCAACCGGTTCATCTGTGTCAACCTATATTAAACAATATGCACCATCTACAAGTAATTCATCAAATCAAGAACAAGAACAATCCCCAGTTATCTCTAAAAGTGTTGAAGAACATATACAATCTGCACAATTTGACAATACTTCATCTCAAGACACTCCTTCAGAGGAATCGTACTTAAATGTGTAGTCATCCTACACTCCATTGGAACTTCTTGGTAAATGAACTAAGAATCATCTATTAGCAAATGTGATTGGAGATCCTTCTCGATCAGTCTCCAAAAGAAAGCAACTTAAGACTGACGCCATGTGGTGTTATTTCAATGCCTTTCTCACTTCAGTTTATTGGTCTTGTGGAATCTGATATAAGGTTAATCAAGTTAAACTAATTATATTCCATGGCAACAAAGTGAGTTTTAAACAGATATATATATAGGAAGAATATAAAGAACAAGTTTAAAACACACAGAATTACTTTTTAACGTATAGGTTCTTATTAGAATCAAATAAAGAATCTATGACACACCTTGCTTGAGGAATATCAAGGTAGCTGAATGATAATTGGGGTGTTATCTCCTTCGAACTAATTCTCTAACCAAAGTTATGAGAAATAAGAAAACAAACTATTCGACTAGAACTGAAGCTTTAGCTTTAGCAGTTTCTATTCAGTTTGTTTGAGAGATAAATGAACTCTTTAATGTGTTTCACATTAATTGAAAGAGATATCATTTAATCTGGAAATCCCTTTCCTTTTATAGGCAAAGGGATTAGGGTTTACAATTTAACCTATTACGCGTGTCATGCATCCAATGGGTTGTTGAGATACCATTTAATGCAGACATGCTCTAAAGTACCAGGTACAGTCCATTAAGAAAAGTTGTTGTACTTCTATACCAACTTTAGAAGCACCTTTTCCCAAGGAGATTGCTTTATTCCTTTTGACATAAAGCAATATTTTTCCCGCCTTGTAAACCTTCTAGAAGTGAAACATTTCATTTCAACTTCTATTAAGGAGATAAACATCATCCAACTTAGAATTGTCAACTAAGCTAAACTAAATCTCTTTGCAAAGGCCTTCTTCAGTTTCTGTACTGCTGCATAAACTAAAGTGAAGATACTTCCCAATCTTCTAAGGACCTGAAGAGCTAAAGCTGAAGAAACTTCAGCGACTTAAACTGAAATACTTTAGGTTGAGTAACACTTAGGGGATTTTATGTTTAAATCTATTGAAATACTGAAGGGCTCAAGAACTGAACCCAACAATCTGAACAACATAAACTAATAACCTTTCATTCTAACTTTCATTACAATACATTTACAAAAGATAAAGTTATTACAAAGGGTTACATGATTTTTTGCCTTAGATGCTCAATGATCCTCATCTTTATGCTGAACTAATGACTTGTGTTTCTTTGTTGACCTAGAATGGTCTGTTGAGTCACCAGTTTTTTTCCTTTTCTTGTTAGCTAAATCATTTAGCTCATTCAGATGATCTTGTTCTTTGAGGGGTTTATTGAAGTCAATCTTTAGTTCTTTTTTCAGTTTGATCAAGATATTCCATTCTAGTCTTTATTAACCTATAGATGGTTTTCCATCCTTTTTCTTTTCTATCAGGACAAGCTTGTACTACCTCTCTTCATTAAGCCAAATGTAGGTCGCTGACTTTGACGTTTAAAATCACTTCAATTGTCCCATCTTCCCTATGTACTTTCAGTGAGATATGGCCCTTTTGTATGAGAACCTCACAATTTATGATCTTGGAGCTTTTTCTTATTTTTAGCATCTTGTCACAATATTTATCATAGAGTAACTTCTTGTTGTAGTACTGTGTCACAACATCCATGCCTAAGAGATCAACAAGTTCCTCATGCAGGTTCGGTTCAGCATCCGTTGTAGCTGGATTGGTGTTCTTCTCCCCCTTAGCAGGTGAAGTAGTTGCTTGGCCTGCTGAAGGAACATCCTTGGTTGTAGCCCCTGATGCATTTCCCACCATAGTAGCAAACCTATTCAAAGTTTCAGTGACCTTGTTTAATAGACTTCGAAGGGAATCTAACATCTTGAGCTTTTTCTGAACTGAAGATATTTGACTTGGAAAACCAAGAAACTCTGTTGGAAGTTCCCATTGTATATTCTTCAGTTCAGCAACCTGGGAGGTAAGGCTGGAGATGGAAGTAATAGTTTCTAGTTTTGTTAGAATCTTTTTTAAATCCCCAAGTAGCTTGATATCCATGTCATAAACATGCTGCTTTAGCTCTTTAATGTCTCCAAATAGTTTAGTAAATTTTGAGGGGAGCTCTTTCAGTTCAGTTGGTAAGCAGCTAGCAAAGTTATGTGAGGCTAAGAGTTTTGATAATTCAGGTTTCAAAGAGGTTACCAGAAGTTCAGTAAGATGGTTGATATCTGGGTATGAGGGCCTAGCTTTTAGTGAAGCAACTTCTTCTTCAGCTTTTGCCTTTTGTTGTTCCAGCTTCTCCTTCTGAGACTATAGTAAGTGAACCTGAACCATTAACTTTTGAATTTGAGCTGATTTAGGAGATGGAGGATGAGGGACTGAAGTGTCTTCAGGTATATTACGAGAGGTAGCATGAGTGTCTTCATCTTTTTCAGTTTCCTCCTCTTCACTTTCATTTGAAATAATGATAGGCTCATCTTGTAGGGATTCAGGAGCGAAGAAGGCAGATCTTGTGTCTTTTAAGACATCTGATAAATCCTCCAGCTTTATTTTCTTTGAAATTTCATCATCTCTAGACTCCTCATTTGTACCTGAATCAGTGTCCATCTCCAGCAAATTTGGTTTGATCACTACTGAGCTGAGGGCGGGCTCTTTCTTTATTGGTGGCCTGAAAAGATGTTGGGCCACCAGCTGCTTGCTGTGCCTCTTTATGCATTTCACCAACCACTGGTATGGGAGGTGAAGGATGGCTTGGGCTTTTGTCCTTGGCTGAACTGGAATGAGTTTCTTTTTCTAATTGGCCAGTTTTGGATTTGGATGCCTTTGTATGGGACTCAGATGTGTGTTTGAAAGTGTGTTTTCTTCTGATCCATTGGAGCTTGAGAGTCCACAGGCACATCTCTATTGTAGATGGCCTTCATGTGGTCAGTGAAGGGAGGTCCTTCATGTTGGTTTGGCTTCAGTGCCTAATTGTGAACACTAAAGACCCGAGTGCGGTTGTTGGTGAGTTCTTCATTGTCATATGATGCCATCATGTATTCCAGTAAGAGGGATATAAACCTAGGATAGGGAACAACCTTTTCTCTAGTTTTCTTGTTCAGCTTATGAAGTATATCCTCCCATATTAGCTTAGCATAATCTACGTTCACCCTATTTGCCAAACAATACAAGATGGGGGCATCCTTGTTTAATATTTGATCCAGGCCACCTGTTTTCCCACCTAAACACTGAATGATTTATCCCATCAGTAGCCTCTACCTAGGAGGAAGACAATTCTTTTTAAGAGTTCCTTTTGCCCCAATCTCCCCACTATAACCTATTGTTTCAAACTATGATCTTACTATTGTTATAGAGGGTGGGGGAACATACATGCTCGAGTGTGATAGGTAATGTGCCCTAAGAGCATTCCTAAAAGTGGTGATACCTATGTCTCCTCTAATTCCACTTGTAGGAGTGGATACCCAAATCTTAGAGTCATCTAAGGTCTTTGCAGTATACCAAAATTCACACAGATATTCTTTGTATTGAGTTGGGGCCCTGGTAAATGCTTCCTTTAGACAACATTTGGAAATGAAGTTTGACACCTCCCTAAAGTATTCTGAGTATGGGTGCGAGGGATATAGTAGTGCAACTTCATTTTTGGTTGTGAAGGCAATCTCATCAAAAGAGAATTCAATCTGATCTGCAGGTAAGAAAGGGTTTGGGCTTTCGGGTCTGTCAAGAGTGATAAGTTCTTCTTTGGGAGTGATTTCAGGTGAGGAGGGATTGTGTGATGATGATTCAGCCATTATGGATAGTTAGGGTTTGAAGATTTGATCTGGTTTAAGGTGTGTGTTTTGTTTGTTCTTAATGAATTTATGAAATTGAGTTGTTGAAAGGTTTGTTGTGATTTATATGATTTATGAAGTTACAAATTTTTCTTTGAGAAATTGTAACTGTCATTTGAGGTTTTAAAGTTATAGGAATGTTTAAGGTTTGTTTTCAACATGCGTGCTAAACTTTGTATTTAACGAAAGTCTGCACAGTATGCTTCTGACACTTAGAACAGTAAACAACTGTCTATTCAACTGCAAAAGTAGGTGAGAGAAAGATGATGAGGTCATTCTAACTTTTAGATTTCTTCTTTTAATATATTTAAATATATTAATTTTGAAAATCACATTTATATTTTTTCTAAAAACTGACCTTGTGATTGATGTTCAAAGACTAAACTAGGTTCAGGTTTGATGTTATGTTATGCTGAACTGATTATTGTAATCTTCATCATCATCAATCTTCCAGCGAAGGTGACAAAAACCGAAATGCTCATGCAAATCCATGAATGAGACATATGAGATTGCTCAGTTACTTCACTCGAGAGACAGCTGAAGAATTAGATAAAATCATTTTATAAACTAAATTAAAGAAAATAAATCAGTTTTGTTCAGTTCTTGACTTGACCAATATATATGCTCCAGTAAAGGTGACAAAACCACACATGCTCATGCAAATCCATGAATGAGACATATGTGATTGCTCAGTTACTTCACTTAATCAAGCTAAAGGTTATATGCAAAAACTGAACTGACATTTAACATATGAAAGTTTGTTCAGTTTTGGATGAAAGCGCTGAAAGTTTAGTTTTCTTCAGGCAGTACTAAAGCTTTAGGTTTTGAATCAATGTTCAACATACCTAGTTCAACAATCAATCTTTTGAAAGTTGGCTCATCCAGAGGCTTGGTGAAGATATCAACAAGTTGATATTGAGTGGGAATGAAATGTAATTTAATGTTCCCTTTTAGAATATGATCTCTGATAAAATGATATCTGATATCAATATGCTTTGTTCTTGAGTGCAGAACTGGATTGTTTGAGATTGTGATTCGTAGTTTTACACACGAAAAATATATATATAAAATATAATACTTTTAAAAGAGAAATTAAGAAAATTACCAAGTTA
>BQNB010142680.1:0-17100 GCA_026074375.1 Tanacetum coccineum | reverse complement strand
TTATCCTCTTTAAATTCGTTTTTTCTATTCATCTATAAAAAAATATTTTTTATTTCTTTATTAATTACTTAATTATTTGCTTTACCTTAAGTTTTTATAAAAACCTAAGCTTATTTGCACATACCTTTATGCTTAAACGTAATTTACTAGACTTTTAAAAATAATTAACTTTCCAAAAATACTTTTCATTTCACAAATTCACTTTCTAAAAATAAAATGTCTTCCAAAAACTCTCATATTTTAACAAACTCATTTCTTTTACAAATGACACACTTCCTATTTTAATCCATCACCTAGGCATCCACATATTAACCAAAACAATTCTCTCAAAATACCCGATCAATTTCATTATCTAAACTTATCTTAAATTACTAACACAAAAATACATATACGTATAATTACTTACACAATTAACGCGAAACCGCTTCAATCACCGAAATCATTTCCTTGTCACCAAAAGTGAACGAAATGAACTTTACAAAATTCAACACAAATCCAATCCCAATGAGACGATCACGCTTAATGGATTGATTATCCAAACTCACATATCCACACAAACACATATAAACACTTATAAACACATAACCATACATTGCAACAGATACATTTAGGTTAACACTATGGTTTGTCCAACCTACTCAAGTCATGGTTGTCACAGTATCCCCACCTTGAGAAAATCTCGTCTCGAGATTTAACTACTCAAGGCATTAACACTGTCGACAAACAACGGAGGACACTTAGACCTCATTTGATCCTTGCATTCCTAAGTAAGCTTAGGACCACGCTTCGAATCCCAACAAACTTTCACTAATGCTATCATACTACGCTTTTACTCATGACCTCTCGGTCCACAACATCATCGGTTCCTTGACAAAACAAAGAGTCTTGTCAACCTTAACCTTGACTAACTTCCAAAATCCGAATCCAATTGCTAATGACTTTGCTTACCCCCACAAGGGTGCAATTAGCAACACAACAACCCCAAACAAATAAAAGCATCCCACTACATGTACCTCGCTCGTCATCGAGAAAACTTATGAAAACCCTTAAGTTATTGTAACAACGTGTTTTATATCTTAACCTCGCAACTCATCAAACAAGAACTGTCTTGAAATTAAGATATAAGATGTTACAAAGCTCAACGTATCTAAAGAATCCACGCAAATTCAGGTTTACTCAAACTTTCAGCACCTCCCAATCCAATTTTCCGATACTCAGCTCATAAGACAGAAATTCTCAACCGAACTGTAGGCCCAATATATCCAAAGATCTCAAATGTTCCTACATAACTCGGTTCTAACTTGTCTTTCTTTCCAAACGTACTACACCTCTCCAAGGTGAGACCTTCAACCACCCATAACCTACCAGCATTAATTCAAAAGTTTCCCACTACTACCAAGCTAACACTTTCGACAATTTGGCTGCCTCAAGCCTTTCCTGTATTACCACTATCTTGTTGGTTGTTTCTTGTACCAAATTCGATCCATTCAACTCACTCTCTCCAGTTACGGCCCATAAAACGGTAACCTACATTCCTTTCCATACCATGCTTCAAATGAAGCACATCCATACTCGAATGATAATCCCCACCTTAGGAAAAAAAACTCATCTCACGAAAGTGAGTATTTCAATTACCTCTAAAATCTACCATACTTGTCCTAAGCATAGCTAGGAATGGGGTGACTTAGTCAGTCCATTGACTACACCCAAATCGCATCGTATCCACTACTCACACTTGGTAACTTGACAACAATATCCTTAGTTATCCTTTCCCACTTCTACTCGGGTAACTCAGGTTGTAGCAACAATCCTGAAGACCCTTGATACTCAACTTCCACTTCCGAATACGCTAAATACTTACTACCGCAACTAGCTATATCCTTCTTCATACTCAGCCATCGATTAGTTAACCTAAAACCACACAACATCGTATCCGCTCCAGGATGGATAGAATACTTTGTCGTATACGCCTCTTCAATAGCCAAGGTCCTTACATCTCTCCAAATGGAGGTCCGAACCTTGTCTAACCAATATGAACCACTCTCTATCTCTTTTCACACTCGTTGGTCCAAGCCACGCAACATCTTATGTTGACGCGTTCTTTGCTTTGGACATCTTATCTTATGCCACCAACATCCTTTTCTCAAACCTAGATCGGATCATCGTACATCTATCTCGAACTCATTCTTGGCTTCACTCCTTCTTCCTACTCCACGGTACAACATCTACATTTGCCTTTCCCAGATGGTACTTGGCCTCGAAATCAAACTCACTAAATAACATCCATCCATCATCTTTGCCTCATGTTCAATCCTTCCGATTGAAAGTGTGTTGGAGACATTCATGATCCGTATAGATTACTCTCCATGTCTCGTTCACTTAATGCCTCTAGCATTATAAGGCAAAACCTACCACGTTAGCCATGCAATCCTTCATAAGAACCTTCAGTTGTCGCGACGTACAAGCAATCACCTTCTCCCTTTTCCAAGCATGCTTCCAAATCCTTGCTTCGCGCGTCATAATATACTACGAAATCGTCTGCTCCTTCCGGCAATGCCAAGATCGGCTCATTACCCATTTGATTCCTTCCACATCTAGATAGCTTCCTCTTTGCTCCGCTTCCACGTTGTTGGAAAACTTCACGTACATCTTTTCTTCCTTCAGTGACTCCACGATCATCTTTACGTACGACTCGTACTCCTCCTTAGACTTCGGGTCAGTTTAAAATATCGTCTGTATATATACGTTAACTAGCTTGTCTATATACGACCATGCACACCCCGCTCATTAACTCCATGAAAACCGCTGGTGCATTGGTTAACCCAAAAGGCATAGCCGTAAACTTCAACGTGTCCATTACGCATCCTAAAAACAGTCTTAGATACGTCATCCCCATGCACCCTCTATTGGTGACATCACATATGAATTTTCTATCTCACTCATCTCGAGATAATCTATGCACATTCCAAACTACCCACCTTTCTTCCTAACAAGCAATACAGACACTTCCCCACAACAAGTTACCATTCGAACCAACCCTCACCTTGCAACTCCTGCAATCATTCCACACCTCTTGCCTTTCTAAAGACGTCAAACGACACGAGCCTTCGCAAATCGGCGTCGCTCCTTGTACTAATTCCATACGAAATCCTATTCTACGACGAGGGGTAAAACCTACTAATTCCTTAGGAACACTTTAGAGGGCTCACATACTACAAAGATATCACATAATCTCAACTCATCTTCCTTGGTACTCCTACGAGACCTCGTATCCTCTTTAGTTCATTTTCTCCACGAACCTTAAGCACTCTCTAAATTACCAAGGCATTTTAACTACCTTCTCGTGGCATACCATCTCAGCCTTATGTCTCAACAACCAATTCTCTCCTACGATTACATCAACACTCTCATAACTAAGAGGTACTAAATCAAAAGTAAAACGAGAACTCTCTAATTCCAACTTAGGATTGCGAATAATTCCATTCGCTTCGCTACCATCAATCGCACCACCCAGAAGATACGTCCTAACATCAACTCTTGTGTGCTAACAGTCGAATTCGTTGGCTTGATTGTTTTATTTTTTGGTTCGAACAAATAAAGCAAGAAAATCAAAAGTTTGATATTTGTTTGTGGTTAAAAAAAAAGGTGTTATGTTTTGTAACTTTCGAGCTTAGAATACTAGCCCTTTCATCATTACTAGGTGGTTTTACTCATTTGTAGCTTTCAGAAAGTTTGTATGATTTTTTTTGCTGCGTTTTGCCTAACTGAAGGGGTGTTCTTGATTGCGTTTTGCCTATTGCGTTTTGGGTATTGCGTTTTGCCTATTGCGTTTTGGGTATTGCGTTTTGCCTATTGCGTTTTGGGTATTGCGTTCTGCCTACTGCATTTTGGTCCTGCGTTTTGCCTATTGCGTTTTGGTCCTGCGTTTTGCCTATTGCGTTTTGGTTCTTGCGTTTTGCCTCTGCGTTTTGCCTAATTAAAGACCCTTATTGCGTTTTTCCTAGGGGAGACTCTGTCCATTTCATTTCTTGATTGCGTTTTATCCACTGAAAACCCTTGACCGGATTTGGGAATCTATTAATCATTGTCTAATCAAAACATAACATCAAGACAAACAAACTTGAAGGACTTTAGACTTTAATTCGGACTACGAGGATAATTAATCAACTAAACACTAACAAAGAACTTAAAAGACAATCAACTTCACAACAAACAAACCTTAAACAAATTAAATTCTCACTCACTGGTTTTCTATTGATTTTGTATAATCCCGTTAAATCTTTATCGCGTTTTAATCATAGACTTGTATAATCCGGTGATCGTTAATTGTATTCAAACCACAACTTCATCGAATCAATATCCACTTAAGATCCAACAACTTTCACACTTCATAATTCATAACCATTCATTCATCATGTCTACTCCAGTCAATACATCCTCAACAGATAGTCAAATGCACAACAATATCATGGCAGCTGGTTCAAAAGATCGTCCACCAATGCTTGGACCAGGAAGATATTCACAATGGAGATCACGTTTTCTACGATACATTGACACTAAAGGAAATGGTGAATATCTGAGGAAATGCATTTTTGAGGGTCCATACAAGCTAACAAGTGTAGTAATAGAAGAGTTGCTACAAACAGTATATTCTCAGACAGTACCATAACATGATGAAGCTGAGGGACAGTCACAATGTATGCAGAGACAAACTGTATTTTTAAGCTGAAAAGGAAGATATTTTCTTGCTTTTAACTGGTATTGGAGATGAAATCTACTCAACTGTTGATGCATGCAACACAGCTAATGAGATGTGGATAGCCATTGAAAGGCTACAACAGGGTGAATCATTGAACGTACAAGATGTTAAGACCAATCTGTTCTGGGAATTTGGGAAGTTTACTTCTCGAGATGGAGAATCCATGGAGTCGTATTACTCACGGTTTTATAAACTGATGAATGAATTGACAAGGAACAACTTGCAAGTTACTACAATGCAAGTGAATGTTCAATTTCTTCAACAACTTCAACCAGAATGGTCAAGATTTGTGACGGTTGTCAAGCAATCAAAAGAAATAGACACCATCTCATATCACACACTTTTTGACATTCTGAAGCAGTATCAAAATGAAGTTAATGATATCCGTGCTGAGAGAATAGCCAAAAGTGCAAATCCATTAGCACTTCTTGCGGCTGCTCAACCTATACTCAATTAATTCTATCAAGCACCAAAACCTCAGAGAACAAATCACATCATATTCCACCTAGACCAAGTGCATCTACAGGACATAAAGCAAAGAGATAGCCAAAACCAGTTAACCTACATCTGAGTCAGTTTCTAGGAAGATAGTCGATCCTGACAAGCTCAGAGGGGATAGGATATGCAAAAGGAATTTAAACTCCATGCAAAGTATTTCAAGAAGTCTACAAACTACAACAAACAACCTTCGAATCTTCAAACTCCAGGAACAAGACTGAAGATACCACCAAGGTATAACAACGACAATCAGTCAGGGCAGTTTGGGAATCAAAGGACAATGACAGTTGCTGGGGCTAGGGAAACTGTAGGCAGTCAGGTAGTGCAACAGAATGGGATACAGTGCTTTAACTGCAAAGGATTGGGCACTATGCAAAGGAATGCAAGAAGCCAAAGCGGGTTAAAGACTACACGTATCACAACGGAAAAGATGATGATGTGCAAACACTGCGAACAGGTGTATTCACTTGCAAGCAGGAGCAAGATGGATTGGCTAGAGGACACGGTATGAAGAGATTGATGACAGGAATTCGGAAGCACTTACAGTTTCATGGCATAAGATTCAGGAGGTCTTACAGAAAGATTCCATTTCAACTGGACTACCATTGGAACAGGTACAAATCCTTGATGTAAAATATGTGTTTGCCAAATGAAAGACGACATTCTGTGCAACCTGAATCCTTTAATCGACACATATGTTTTGGAGAAGGATGTAACAATGTCAATCTGATTCATCAAATTATATGTATATTATGATATATCTGGTTGACCAAAATGCTGCAGAACTTTTGGTTGGATGAGCGTGCGGCGCTTGCTAATGTAATGCAAATTTAACTCTTGTACTGAGGAAAATTAAATGATTTTAAAACAAATTAAACTATAGCAAAAAAAAAAAAAACACGCATCATTGACTCATGAACTGAAGGGAGTGCGAACTAACCTTGATGAGACTTGTAGGGCTTGGGGGGAGGCTACTAGTTGTCGGGATTAGTTGTCTGATTGCACTTTAAATAAAATGATGAGTGTTTGAGAAGTACAAAGCCTTTTATTGACTAGGACGATTGTTTATGACATTCATGTGCAAACAAAGTTAATGAACTCTAGGACTATTAGCTCTAAAGGACATTGAAATTAAAAAGAAGGTATAAAAACCAAAAGCCTATGAATTTCAGTTCTCAGTCAGAAAACACGATGAGTTAGTCAAAAGAGTCTTTTACTAAGTCACAATTTGAAGGTCAAACTCAAGAGAAAAGTAAGATCATTTCGGATTTAAAGGTTAAGAAGGAAGAGATATTTGACAAAATGATTGAAATTGACAAATCAAATTAAGTTTTTTGAATGAAATTCTTTATAAATGGCAATCAATCAATCAACCATTTCATTGTTAGCAACCCAATGCGCAACATATAATGGTAGATCAAACCCTTTGATAAATCCTATAGAACCTCTATATAGCTCAATCTGGAAAGACCATGTTTGTTATGAGATCCCATATGATACTTTGATCATGCAAAACAGATTTTGCCCAAATGGGAGAGACGGTGAATCTTTGGAAAAGGAGAGTAGATCAAATTGAATAAGAATAGTTGTAACATATGAATACACTATCAAACAGTCTTTATGAAATTTCAAACCACCATCCAAAACCCTATCTTGATCAGTGGAAGCGCTAAAGAAGTTAGGAAGACAATGTGGAGAAAACGTTTGTTAGGACAAAGCCAAACATTGCTAAAAACGTTGCCTTTCTACCCGTATCGAAATCCATTAGTAAAAGTAGACAAGCTTACAACAAAATGACAAACAACTTTAATCATTTTAGAACGATTTGTGAACAAGCTTGGTCTAATCATACTAGGAGTTCTTTTCGTAACCCAACTGCTCATGATATGGAAGTTTTGATAAAATCATTATTGATGCCTCTTTCAATCAAAACTATAAATGACAGTTATTGTTTTGTTAATGAACTAAAACAGAAAATACTTGAGACTTTGAGTACGTTGAATCCCTTGAAGCGAGTGACGAACTTGAATCTGAAAAGGCTGATTTTTTAAACCATATATGATCTTACTTCTCGAAGAGTGTGTGTCTAAAGATGTTATATGTTCATATTTGCATTCTCTGTCTGATTTAAATGCTCATACTGGATTACAATGCTTATATCTTCACAAGGTCAAAGAATGTGGGGAAAAAAAAATTGTTTTTTTTTCTTGAACAACAAGCTTTCAAAACAAACTGAATCTGTTAACAAAGATGTATTATACTTTGTTAAAAGTATTTCTAAACTGAAAAACACTCGATTTCTCTTGAACTTGCTTTACATACAATGTTAAGAACAATGAAAAACAACCAAGTTTACAAAGAAAACGAATCAATGATTTTCGAAACAGACGGACATATATCATGAAATAAGGATTGAAAGATACAAATGCAAGTCAAGTATATAGCAATATGTGAGTTAAAGAAACTCAGGAGAAATGCAAGGAAATCTGTGGAAACTCAGTTTTGATATACATAGTTGTTAGGACATACTAAATGCCTAACGGATTACAAAAATCGTTTTAGGAAAACCGACTCCTTTTTTCAAATTCTCCTGAAAATGTGAAGTTTCAAACGAACAGTCGGTAGTAAACTATATGTGTCAAGATTGGTTCATCTAAAACAAGTCACTCAACTGAATTGGCTCAGAATAGAAACAAGCGGAATTACACTTCGAATGTTGTTAAACCAGGAATGTATAGAATTGCCACTAGCACAACACAAAACAGAGAACCGCAGTTGCCTCATGCTTCTAGGAATACTAATCCTCACGTGTCTAAATCTACAGAGTATTCACACTACTGTGTTTAGCAGACAAGCTTATGTGTTATCAAGTTAAAGATAAGGTCGTGCCAAATAATAGTCAAGTGAAGTTTACAAAGAAGGAAGTAGAAGACCACCATAGGATTTCTAGTATTTCTAAGAAAACAAAATCTGTAACTGCGTACAATGACAGTTCAAATTCCAGAACTTCGAATGTGAATGCTGTTTGTGCTGAATGTGGAAAATGTGTGTTTAATTCTAATCATGATGCTTGTGTTTCTAAATACTTGAATGACGTGAATGCTAGAACTAAGAAGCCTAAAGTAGTGCCTATTAGTGCTAGTAAACCAAAGAGAAAAATGAACAAATCTGTTGCAACACCCCATAAGAAAACAGTTGCATCAGATACCACTATTCAGAAACCCAAGAGTTACTTTAAGGAGTTGTATGAGAATACAAATAAGGCATGGAAATGGTGGATAGAAAAGAAATGTCCATCAGAATACAAATGGACACAAACGACACCTTCTAGACCTAGTCTTAAATGGAAACCAACGGGTAGAATCTTTAGTAATGTTCGTCTTAGGTGGATTCCCACAGGAAAGTTACTCAACTCTTGCACGGGCAAGGTTGACAGTGAACCCACGCATGGTTCAATAGTAGATATCCCTCATATTCATGCATGCAAACAAACTCTGGGTTTAAGTGCAGGTACATCATTCAATGGTCAAAAGCAACAAAGAATTGACTTAAATGCAGATGCACTATACAATGCAAAGCAGGAAAATCTCAGAGTGTGGTTGCTGAAAATGTTGATATCTAAGAAACCAGTGCCTTAATGGTTTTATTTTTTTTTTTTTTGTTTTTTTTTTTTTTTACACATAAGGATGAGCTCATCAAAATGATGCTCTGACATAACGTTCAGACCTCGCACCACAACGACAAATGGTGTCTGCTGAAAATAACACTTCAGGCCCCGTTCCTCAATGTTCAAATGACGTCTGTTCACATCAGTTCAGGCCTCGTTCTTCATCAAATGACTTCTGATCATAACCGTTCAGAACTCGGAATTCAAGACCACAACAATGAACAGTCAAGTTCAAAGCTGGTTCCAAAAGTTGTTCCTTAAGCAAACAAGACAGCTACATCACGCACAAGAGTTGGAATGACTATTCCACCATCATATATCAATGCTGAGGACAAAGGTAAATATAGTCTTAATACAAAATCTTGAAAAATAGAAATTTCACAAAAGAATCTTTGACATGTTCTCTTGGAATCGATAAACATTTAGTGTTAGAATTGTCGATTAACATTGACACGGGTGTGTAAAATGAAGTTCGAGCGAGAGTTGCATAGTCAAAACATATCATTTCTAATTTCTAGATGCTTAGTGCTGAATCATCAGTAATATCTTTGAGTTTTAATAATAAAAGCTTTGCTTTGTTCTTGGCGGTTTGCTAAGATTCTCTTAATAATCGGTATTCGTTTGAATCAACGATTGTTGGAGTTTGCCTGATTATCGGTATTCTTTTGAATCAACGATAGTTGGAAGATTGTTTCTGGTATTCGTTGGAATCAACAGATTCAATTTGTGTGTTATTTTATTTTCACTACATCAGTTGGTATCAAGAGCCGAAGTTCCTGATTAAGATGTTTCCAAGGAGAAGTGAAGGCGAAGAGTTAGAATATCCGTTCTTTGAGGGTGATGGTTCATCTTCTGATGAATGGAGAGATTATGGTATGGCTGGTGACGATTATGAAGGGCCTCCAATATTTGATGATGATCAATATGAAGAAGAATCGATGCCAGTTTATGATACCGATATTGAAGATGTCATTGAGGAAGAAGAAGGATTTGTCGGGAAAAGAGGATTTGGTGAGGAAGAAGACAACATCGAAGACGTCGTGGTTGTGACTAATGTTTTTTGTTCTTCAATCATCCAAACTACTTCAAATGTTGATTTTGAAGAAGACATCAATACAAAATCACATGAGTTGATGTCATTTGGAAAAAGTATTATTATCAAGGTTAGCCGCAGTTCGTTCAAATTTCTAATTCGAAAGAAATATCAAGATTGGTATTTGAAAGCTGCATCCATGGTCGATAAGTTATGTTTTAAGACGATCAAGGTTCGAGGTCGAGTCATTATAAAGAAAGGGAATTTGATGCAAATGATACAAATTTGGATGCTACGAGTACAAGGGACGAGTGAGGCAAACTCGAGGACGAGTTTTTTTTAAGTGGGGGAGAATGATGCGGTTTAAGAAAATGGAAGGTCACAATAAATTTCTTTAATTTTATTTAAGTTTGATAATAAATTGTGATTATGATAGTATTTAATTTCTAATCAGTTATAAATTTAGGGAAAATGAAAGGTCTCTAGTTTTCCTATAAATATTAGATCTTTTCTTTGTATTGGGATATCTTTGAGTTTTGATAATAAAAGCTTTTGCTTTGTTCTTGGCGGTTTGCTAAGATTCTCTTAATAATCGGTATTCGTTTGAATCAACGGTTGTTGGAGTTTGCCTGATTATCGGTATTCTTTTGAATCAACGATAGTTGGAAGATTGTTTCTGGTATTCGTTGGAATCAACAGATTCAATTTGTGTGTTCCTGTTATTTTCACTACATCACCACGTCACACAACCTGAGTAGAATATGTCAAGTCTTAGGAAGATTGTACTTTAGAACTTTGGTTTAATAGTAAAGTTTTGATTAGAAGAAATAGGAATATAGTATCACAGTTCGGTAGGAGGCGGGGCCATCATAATTCAGAAGTCATTCAGTAAACGTTTGAGGAGCATAGGTTGGGCACTTTAAATCGTAAACCCACAACTCAGGTCAGAACGTAATAACCAAATGAAACCTCTTAATATGAACTCCCTAGTATTTGTGTACAAATACTTCCGGATGATACGGTTTTTAAAGCGTTATATACAAAATCAGGAAAATGTTAAGCACGAGTAGCGTTAATTAAATTTAAATCAGATAATGTTTTGGATATATTTATACTATTTCCAAATGTTACATATTAGAACCCAAAGGGTTATAAAAGTTGCAAAATAGTCTTTGGAGTTTGCCATTTTATTTACGACTTTGGTCCTTCAAGTTTAAAGATAAACTAGTAAAACCTTGTACTTGAAAAGTGACATAATAGACCCCTATAGTTATAACTATTGATTAAAATGAACAATATTCCAGCCCCTTTTAGATGATAAGTTTTAAAAAGTTTACGATATATACCAACCTGCATTGAATATAAATTACAAAACATGTCCAAATTGCCATTGCAAGTATGTTAACATTTACAAAAGATATTATAAGTTATAAATGAAACCAAAACATAATGATGTTTTAACGTAACGCAAATTTAAAATAACGGATACATTAGGCTAGGAAAGCCCAAACGGTCAAAAAATTAGGGTTTCAAAACGTAAACGCGCGGGTTTTAAGTTCAAATTTCCTCATTAATCAATAAAGTGGTTATTTTAACATTAATTAAGCATGATAGGATAGGTTATAAAAATATTTAACCATTATAACATTTAGTTTTATTAAAAACGCGAAATTAGGTTTTGGGTGTACGGTTTTGGATCATCATAAAGAAAATGAAGCATGAATTGGTTTATGAAACATTAACAAGAGTTTATTTAGGTATCAATGAACATTATAAGGGTGTATTAGTAGGTATGAATGAAAGAACTGGATTGACTTCAAAATGATCCAAAAATGGTGGAAATGGGTCGTTTCGGAGTAGTATTTCCAGCTCGTAACGCCTTGTAATCTAACACGTGAGGCTTCAATTCTTCAGGGCTTCACTTCTTGAACTTATTTAATGATCCTAGGATCATAAGGGAGCAAAGGATTGCTGCCTATAAGGGTTATAGAGGAGGAAGTGGGGGAGGAAGAAAAATGAAGCATGTATGGTCCTATTTTTACTAGTTTAGATCAAAGATGGTTAAGGAAGCCTTAGGACTTATATGGGAACAATGTACAAGCAAGTGTAGGGATGTGAGAAGCTAGTGTATGAGTGTAGAAGCTAGGAATAGCTTTGGTGAGGTGTTTTGGTCTCTTTTGAAGCCGCGGCAAAGATAGAATGAAAAGAGATTAAGTGGTACATATTATAAAGACCACGTAAGCAATAGAAATTTAATGTATGAGTTGCTTATGTTGAGCAAAAAGGATAGTAAACATGTGGTCAAAAAGAAAGAAAAGCTAGGTTTCGGGTACATTAGGGATTAATTAGGGTTTTCAAGCCTTAATATTACGTGTGTACTATGAAGGATAATGATAGATATATGTTCACAATAAATGTATTAAGGAAATTAAATAACAGAAAAGATATGTGGTTCGGATTTAAAATGGGCAAAAACGATAAAACGGGTCAAAAGTTCAATTAGGGCACAATTAGGGTTTCTTGAATTTGAATTTGCATATGCTGAAGTAATATATGATAAATGATGATTGTATATGATAGAATGTTTTTAAATTAATTAATACAACTTATTTTAAGTATGTTTAGGTTTACAATGTATACAAACGAAGAAACGGGATATGGTTTCGTATAAGCTCGAGTTAAGTGTTTTCTGACATTTGTATTTAGGGTTTAAGAGTAAAATTGTATATGAAAGGTTTAAGAATAGAAATATTATGGGTTATACACATTGTATAATTGAGTGTATTAGCTTGTACAAAAGTTGGTGGTGAAGAAATTGAAAAGGTAAAAAGAGGTAAAACGTCTATTTTGGATATCGGTGCATTAATACTTGTAATTGTGCTTTAAAACTTGTACTTACTTGTAGGAGTTTATTATTTCAATTTGAAAAGTTATATTACTTGTATATATGCTTTAGTAGCTTTAACATTTACTTGAGAAATTAACCCTTCATGAAATTAGGTAAGAGGTATACGATACGGTTTAAAGTCCCTGATTTTTGGATATAACATTGCGAATGGTACATTATAGGTAATAATTACTTTGTAAAAAGGATATGATGATATTGACTTGACATATTGTGATGTTTTTTGCATACATAATGAAGACAAGGCATTGCCATAAGATAAGGTATGTCGTGATCACCGACTACTTTAGTAAGCAAATTACATTATATATTGAGATATTTATGAAAAAAAACAATTCAAGTAATGTCAAGAAAGTGAAAATTTTCGCCCGTACAATTGTGATTCAAAGTAATAAATAGGTTGATGAAAATCTTGGGTTGTAATAGACGCGTTTCGAACAAATGAGAAATTTATGAATAACGGAGAACATAGAACACCAGTTCTATGATAACACCCTAGAATACCAACACGAGCGTTGGATATCTCAACGAACAACGAGCTAACGAACCAACTTAAGAATCGCGACGACAATACCAACAGGTATCCGATGTATCCGCAAACGATAGATGAAAGGGAACCTTACCATCTACGCAACCCAACCTAATATAATCGCCCAATCGGTTAAGAGAGGAATTCTCTAACCACACAACCATCCTCAACAGGATCTCACATCACATCTACACTACCATCTACACAACTATCCAGACTTACATCCTTACATAATACATACAAGCAACAATGATCAATGCAATCAAAGTCACAAGTCCACGTGTGTGTTGCCTTTATAATTATGTTCGCGACCATAATTATAATTGCACCTTTTTCACACGTGTACTTACTTCCAAGACCACACATCTCAATGATAACACACATCTACCACATAGCACTTAATAATAATCCAAATATAACTCAAACATGATAATCCATCTAACGAACCATAAAATCCCAATCGACCAAACGAAACAGAAGTCACATCGTGACCCAAAATATAAAAGCAATCCTCGATTATAGCAACGCATCGAGGTAGAAAATGAAATAAACTTATGTTGGGCCTCGCTTGGGTTTGACTTTTCTCTCTCAAAAGTCACCCAACTCCGCGGGTCCAGTGAGGTAAACAATCTCCCAACGATATCTCCTAGGGGTAGGGGAAGACATGACTAAAACAATAACAAAGGGGTATATACTATTAGATCCCCATAATGAAAAAGTATATATTTCATATTATATAGTAGTAATTCAAAATAGAAAGAATTTCAAAGCTTTTAGGTAGCAGGAACATACGGTATATACGTTCACAAACACTTATGCCCTAAAATACAACTATATGAGGGACCCTTAAGCTATAGTCTAGGCTTAACCACCTAGTTCTCTATAACCAAAGGCTCTGATACCAAATCTGTCACACCTCGCCAAGGCGGAAACGCGAGGCGTAAACAAGAATGGATATCATCACAACACATGGTGTCTATATAGAGAATACTAAAATGAATACTAAAGTAAAGCAAAGACACAAAGTGTCATAACAATACCCAAAACCTAATGGTGTCTTTATTAATGAGAAAGAGGTCTCGTCAATAAATGACATGCAAAACATAATCCAAACAATTCATGCAAACGCAATTATTCAAAACAGAAAGCATAAATAAACTCCAAGCATCCTACGGTCTCTTCTAGCCACTGCGCTCTATCTTAGCACCATTAAGCTCACCTAAAAATGATGCTTAAAACCGTCAACACAATGGTTGGTGAGAGTCATAGGTTTAAGACACGCAAAACAAACCTTTAAATCCAATTACTGTGATAATTAAAACATAACATAGCAGGACATACAACGTACTATCATACAAGCTAACATGCAATCACATCAATCCACATTGAGACGTTCACGCTCAATCCTCACACAAAACATAACAACAATGAGACGATCACGCTCACTCAAACAACTCACAGTAATAAGACGATCACGCTTACTACCAATCAAATCCATAAATGCCATGAGACGATCACGCTCAAGCACAACAATTCATACCATAAAAGCAAGTAGCACATAACATACAATAGTCACGTATAGCCCATGCATCATTTAAATCACATTATCACAGTAACTAAAACATTTCAAAACCTCTTTGCATCATTTTCACCCCAAGAAAACATAAGAAAAAGGGGCTATGAAACTCACCTGATGCTTAGCTTCCCAGACGATTTCAACAAAAGCTTCACAAACACTTCACGGATAATCTAAACAATTAAGCACACAATAAGCTACCATCAATTAGGCATTCAACCCAATATGATGTAACCTCAACTATGATGGATATCTAAGCTATCTACCATAGTTCTATACTTGATTTCACCCTTTTCCAACTCTTATATATGCCATTTATACTTCAATACTACACTTTAAATTTTCTGGATTAGAGCAAAATTTTATACTCACTTACGCGCTCTAAACGCACCACTTAAACACTTCCATAATTCTAACCAAAATTCACCATGCTACATATATGTCTTATGAACCTCTCCTAGCTCTCCCAAAGTCATTACCCTTTTACAAATACCCTTTAGAAATTCGTTAATCCAAAGTGTCCAGAATTCGGCCAGAATCTGACCCCCTAAAAGTATGACGTTAGATAAAATCTACCATACTTGCCCTAAGCATAGATAGGAATGGGGTGACTTAGGCAGTCCATTGACTACACCCAAATCGCATCGTATCTACTACTCACACTTGGTAACTTGACAACAATATCCTTAGTTATCCTTTCCCACTTCTACTCAGGTAACACAGGTTGTAGCGACAATCCTAAAGACCCTTGATACTCAACTTCCACTTCCAAATACGCTAAATACTTACTACCGCAACTAGTTATATCCTTCTTCATACTCAGCCATCGATTACTTAACCTAAAACCACACAACATCGTATCCGCTCTAGGATGGATAGAATACTTTGTCGTATACGCCTCTTCAATAGCCAAGGTCCTTACATCTCTCCAAATGGAGGTCCAAACCATGTCTAACCAATATGAACCACTCTTCATCTCTTTTCACACTCGTTGGTCCAAGACACGCAACATCTTATGTTGACGAGTTCTTTCCTTTTGACATCTTATCTTATGCCACCAACATCCTTTTCTCAAACCTAGATCGGATCGTCGTACATCTATCTCGATGGTACTTGGCCTCGAAATCAAACTCACTAAATAACATCCATCCATCACATTTGCCTCATGTTCAATCCTTCCGATTGAAAGTGTGTTGGAGACATTCATGATCCGTATAGATTACTCTCCATGTCTCGTTCACTTAATGTCTCTAGCATTATAAGGCAAAACCTACCACGTTAGTCATGCAATCCTTCATAAGAACCTTCAGTTGTCGCGACGTACAAGCAATCACCTTCCGCCTTTTTCCAAGCATGCTTTCAAATCCTTGCTTCGCGCGTCATAATATACTACGAAATCGTCTGCTCCTTCCGGCAATACCAGGATCGGCTCATTACCCATTTGATTCCTTCCACATCTAGATAGCTTCCTCTTTGCTCCACTTCCACGTTGTTCTTCCTACAGTGACTCCACGATCATCTTCACGTGCGACTCGTACTCCTCCTTAGACTTCGGGTCGGTTTAAAACATCGTCTGTATATATACATTAACTAGCTTGTCTATATACGGCCATGCACACCCGGCTCATTAACTCCATGAAAACCGCTGGTGCATTGGTTAACCCAAAAGGCATAGCCGTAAACTTCAACGTGTCCATTACGCATCCTAAAAACAGTCTTGGCTATGTCATCCCCGTGCACCCTCCATTGATGACATCACATACGAATTTTCTATCTCACTCTTCTCGAGATAATCTATGCACATTTCAAACTACCCACCTTTCTTCCTACCAAGCAATACAGACACTTCCTACAACAAGTTACCATTTGAACAATCCCTCACCTTGCAACTCCTGTAATCATTCCACATATCTTGCCTTTTTAAAGACATTAAATGACATGAGCCTTCGCAAATCGGCGTCGCTCCTTATACTAATTCCATACGAAATCCTATTCTACGACGAGGGGTAAAACCTACTAATTCCTTAGGAACACTTTAGAGGGCTCACATACTACAAAGATATCACATAATCTCAACGCATCTTCCTTGGTACTCCTACGAGACCTCGTATCCTCTTTAGTTCGTTTTCTCCA
>BQNB010142678.1:0-17101 GCA_026074375.1 Tanacetum coccineum | reverse complement strand
TTGCCATTTTTGGTCTGTTTTGGGTTTAATTGGGTTATTTTAGGTACAAACGGATATGTGTATTCTACACTTATCAGACACCGATGCTAATAATCAACAAGGCATATCATATCATGCCACATAGTATTCCTGCCCTTAACTGGTGTGCCAAACCAAAGACCACCATAACGCACAATCGACATGACATATATCTGTTTGTTCTTCGTTAAGTGGAACCAAAGCGGATAGGGGTAATTAGTCCTAATAGATCTATTTAAGCATTTGCGCTTACTTAACCAAACCAATTGGCCATAGGTGACTAACGGTTCATGATGGTTCGGGCAATAGTGGTTTATAGCAAAACTTAGGCAACACATAAACATGTAAAACTCACATTAAGAACTTGTGTCCAATTTAAAAGCAAACAATGTTTCTCACCCCAAATTCGCTTCTCCTTCGACTTGTCTTCGGTTTCCTTCACCATAACTTGTGCCAGGAATAATTGACAACCTTTCTCGATATACTTCTGAGCCTTCACACACAAGATAATGCTTAATGTAGATTTCTTCTCCTTATCACTCTTGTCTCCTTGAACGATCAAAATCTCATTTCCATAAGGAATACACACTATCTTCTCGTCACAAACAATCACCGCATGATTCTTTGCTAACCAATCCATGCCGATGATGACGTCAAAACTACCCAACTATATGGGCATCAAATTAATGTTAAATGGGTGTCCTAATAATCCTAATGTATAGCCTCTAAGCACAGTGTTAGTTTCTGAAGTTCTTCTGTCAGCTAGTTCGACAGCATAGCTAACATCTAGGGCAGAGGGGGTAATATCTAACAATCCACTAAAAGTATTTGATACGAAACTTCTATCGACACCTGAATCAAATAACATGTAAGCATGATGATCGTTAAGAAGGAACGTACCCATGACAGTGTTAGAACCTGGGTTTGCGTCACCTCCTCCTAGGACATATGCTTTGCCTCTTGCATCAGGAACTCTTGTTTTATTCCCACGGTTTTGGTTCTTGACTTTGGGACAATCCTTCCGGAAATGTCCTGGTGCTCCACACTCGAAACAAGTCACGTCCCTCTGATTCACCATTTGACCTCTCTAGGTAGAAGTAGTGGAATTGGTAACCTTACAATCCCGAGTCAAATGTCCAATCTTGTTACACTTCCCACATCTTATAGTGCAAGGGCCTACATGATGAAGTTTACACTTGTTGCAGAAGGGCAAAGTACCTTCATACTCCTTCTTCTTATTGTTACCAACCACATAGGCTCTAGCAACATTCTGACCTCCAGTATTCTATCGTTTGAACGGTGGTTATTGTCCATGGTTGTTTCCATAGT
This sequence comes from Tanacetum coccineum, assembly GCA_026074375.1. NCBI lineage: Eukaryota > Viridiplantae > Streptophyta > Magnoliopsida > Asterales > Asteraceae > Tanacetum > Tanacetum coccineum. The sequence goes on along the minus strand of BQNB010142678.1, from coordinate 15,754 downwards.
TGTTGTTCAATCTCCTCTTGTTCTCTATGTTTTTCACAGCATAGCCTTTCAACTTCTTATCCATCAAGTTGTTGACGATTTGAATGGCATCTTGTAGTCTTGTAGGTTCTGCAGCAATTACATTCCCTTGGATATTATTAGGAAGACCTCCAATGAATTTCTCCACCCGATCTTCCTCCTCGGGGACCATTTTGGTACACATCATGGTCAACTCTTGAAATCTCTGAGTATAAGCAGTCAAATCATTGTTCTTCACGGTTAAGTTCCACAGTTCAGTTTCCATTTTCTGAATCTCATTCCTTGGGCAATACACTTTAGTCATTAGTTTCATGAGCTCCCCCCATGACATGGCAAACGCAGCCTCAGTCCCAATAGTCCTCTTATGTGAGTTCCACCAAGTTAGTGCACTGTCCAACAGGGTGCAAGTAGCATACTTAACTTGGGACTTCTCTGGGCAGTTGCTGATATGGAACACTGTTTCCATTTTCTCAAACCATCTTATCAATCCTACAACTCCTTCCGTTCCCTTAAGGTTGAGTGGTTGACACTTCATGAAGTCCTGGTAGGTGCATTCTCTAGCAACAGGTCTATCACCTCTAACATTCTCATATGGATTCTCATTTCTACCATTTCCATTTCCACCATTTCCATTTCATTGTTTCCATTTCCTAGTACCATTTCCTTTACCATTTCCATTACCATCTTCATTACCATCTCCTCCTCGATTGTCATTCCCATTCCCAGAGTTCAGATCTCAGTTAACCCAGGCTAGTCTCTAGAGCTGCGACACACATACGTGGGTTGATAATTTCATCAATTTGCGGCGGATGGTCATACCGGAGCGAGTGATAGTCATTGTTCTACATCACAAGACACAAACTCATGGTGAGATTTTGAAATGAAATATACACAATATTAAATAACGATAATTTAATACATACTATGAAATATAAGTATAATACAACACGATGCCAGAACGGATAAATAACTATATAGATAAAATAAGTATAGAGAATCAAAACAAGCTTTTTCATTCATGAATAAAAGTATAATTCGGTACAACTAAAATCCAAAATTAGGTTCATGTCCAAATTATTTCTACTGCTAACATCTAGACCTAACCAATACAATCTAGTGTCCTAACATGAAATCATGGTATAACTAGACTAAGACAAAAACCAACCCAACGTCTCTGCAACATATAAAACGGACTTCAACCTCCTAAGTCCCCCCCCCCCCCCCCCCCCCACCCCCCCCCCCCCCCCCCCTCCCCCCCTCCCCGAGTATCATCGCGATCCCTACGAACCTGACGAAACTCCTCCCGTGAAAGAGACATGTGAAGACAAAGACTGTTCACATGATCCCTCTCGATATCCAATTTCGCAGCACGAACCTGAGATTCTCTAAACCTCAAGCTGTCAATCCTCTTGACCTACTAACATCTCGTGTCCCATAGCTATCAACTGATCAGCCTCCAACCATCTCTGAACAGTCTTAATCCTGACAATCCTATTAATATAAACCTTAGACATGTGATGGTAAAAGTTACGCACAACATCATTCAAGTCAATTGGCATATCCTCAAATGACCTAACAATGTCATCCTTAGTGCCAGACAAATAAGAAGAATCATCTCCAGCTGGCTCTACAATCTCCTCCTCAACTATCGGTGCAGACATCGGGTCTATACCTACCTCAACCGTGTCTCCAGCACTGATGTCAGCCTCATACTCCTCTGTGTCACCCCAGACATCCCTAGGGTCAATCTTAACATGATCTCTAACATCATCCCCATCACTAATACCCAACTCTATATCAACCTCAGTCTCTATAGGATCAATCTCGGCATCCTCCTCTATGCTAGCCTCAGACGAATATGAATCTCTGAACCTCTTACGAGGTGGTAAGAGATCAGCACGGGTAGGAGCTAATGATCCCATTACTGGTATAGATGATGGTACAGAATCAACCGGGGATCTACATCTCTTCCGAGATGGTTCAGCAAAATGTGAAGATGAATACAGTGGCCTCTCTGATGAATCTCCTAAAGATGACTCTGATGTATTCGGTGGATACAAAGTAGATAATGGAGCAGCACACCAATGACAAAATGCCTCACTACGTTGTGGTTCTCTCCTTGGAGGGTAACCCAATCTAGGTGATACATCTCTAGTTGAAGATCCAGAATGAGTCTGATCTGGTGCATCCAAACCCGAAGAATGAACTGGCGAATAATCCAAAGATAAACTAGAAGAAGATAAGCGATGGTCTGAATAATGAGGTGATGTATGCCTACATGCTAATCTGTGAGTTGGTAAAGGTCCAACTCTCTTCCTCGCAGTCAAAAACTTATACGGCCCGTTAAGATGGGTGCGGTAAGGTCGACCAAAAGGAATAGCCTCCCCGAGTCGGATAAGAATCGCTGGCCATCGACGAATCCTGGGCGGGGCAGTAACAGGAGCATTAGGAAACTCAAATGATGATGATGGACGTGCTATTACCCTGCTCCTCTAATGAGCAATGGTAGCAACATAAGGGTACTGCGATGGTGGTCCATCAAAAGAATCAGGAGCTTCAGAAGAATCAGGAGTCTCAGAAGAATCGGTGCATAAGAATGGTGAAATAGCTGGTAGCGGGGAAATGTGCTCTGGTAAAGACATCTCATCTGGTGAATCAGAATCAAAACTCAAATAAGGAACCAAGCCACACAATCCAGTGGGTGAAGCGACAAAAGTCGTCTCAACCACATAAGGGCAGATGAAATAACAGGAGCAATAGTGGAAGTCTCTGGATTAACCACATAAGTAGAAGGAATAACAGTAGGAATAACACCAAAAAGAATATCTCGAGAGGGCGATGATCCCACACTCTCATCCGGAGAATCAGAAGAAATAGCAATAGCTGAAGCTGCCATGATCTGCATAAGAAAAAGTTTATATAAATCTCCTTTATATGAAACCATGCAAGGCATAAAGAAGCGATGAAATAAATGGCAAGGTAAATATGGCAATATGTAATAGTCTCAAGTATATATAGAGGTCTTATATATATATATATATATATATATATATATATATATATATATATATATATATATATATATATATATATATATATATATATAGCAAGGATAGACAACACTTAAGTCCACAGATAAAGCACCATAAGGATCACTACTGGTATTATAGAACCAGACACCTAGTATGAACTATCTGGTTCTCTATAACCCTTGGCTCTGATTACCAATCTGTCACACACCCCCAGACGAGCCTGGACGAAATAACTTGTCCGAGGGTGTGACGTCAATAACAATCCAAACATAAAGCAATCAATAGCTACAACTAATCATGGAGACGTTTTCTACGTCGTTGCATAAAAGAAAATTTAATTAAGTTTTACAACCGATCATATAAGAGTTAAACCTAGCGGAAGCATAATAAAGTTTGACAATGACAACGAGTATATAAATAGATAAGTCTTGAAATTGGCGAAGTCACATAGCACATAGACACCATTTAGCATCAAGAATTCAGCCAAGCTAAGGCACCCTGAGAAAACAATTTAAAATGCCAACAAATGTGGTGCATTCAATTAGTTTAAAGTTAGTACAAGAGTGGACCATTAAGATTTCAAAAAAAACGCATGCGACTACTATAACAGATACATCATCACATAAAAAAGTATTTACTGATTACGCTAAGGCTCATGACACCTAATGCTAATAAAACTTGGCATATCATATCATGCCACATAGATTCTTCTTTTTAACTGGTGTCCAAACCAAAGACCACCACAACGCACTCGACATGACATATATCCGTTTATTCTTTTGTTAATAGAACCAAAGCAGATAGGATAATTGTTCCAATAGACTATTTACGCATTCAACTCTCACTTAAAACCAATCCAATAGCCATAAGTGAACTATAACGGTTACATGATAGTTTCGAGCCAATATAGTTTGTAGCAAAAACTTAGACAACACATAAACATATAAAAACTCACGTTAATCAACTGTGTCCCATTATTAAAAGCAACTAATGTTTCTTCTCCACCCAAAGTATAAAGCATTGAAAATTAGGTAAAACGTGGGCTATGACTCACCTAAGCAAGTGGTGAATCGAATATCAACGCGGAAGAAATAAGCCGAAAGGTCACAAACGAGACTAAATAAATGACGCGATGGTCCCCCCCCCCCCCCCCCCCCCTTTAGGAAAACAAAAGATAACCGAACTTGTACGTCACACTTTCGAAGAGCAAAGATATCATATTGGTTTGTGCTTTAGTTTGTTTAATAAAGTATGACTAAATAAAATTATTGAGTTTTTCGTCAAGTCTTGGCGTTTATCCAAAAAGTACTACCTTTAGAAAGTTTCTATTTTAGGAAAGTTTTTAGTTTCAAGACGTTAATACCGTCCCCTATATTTGTTAATTTTTCATATTCTCAAAATGCGCTAACTAACCATAATCGCTTAACTTCCAAGTCCGATCCGCTAAGTTTTACCAAACTTACTATACGATCCCACCCCAGATGCGATCCTATGCCGATTTTACACGATCTTAGCTAGTAAACACGTAAGATCGTACGATCTTACGATTTTACTCGTAATCTTGACAACCTTGCTTGGGTGTTTATTGCAGGGTATTCAGTTTATAGATACGCGTATATTCAAGAACGGTGTTCGTTAATTGCTAAAATGTACACGCTTCTTGATCCCTTTGTTAATTACATTATTCTATACGTGTTTATTATTTCCATTTCGTACTCGTGATTATAAATGGTCAATAGTTTTGAAAACCCAATAGTGGCATCACGAGCCGTCGTATAGAATTGTAATTACAAAGAAGTAAAATTTGACAAATTAGGGTTCTTGGTTAACTTTTTAAGCCCTTTGGGTGTTTTATACTTATAAAAGATTAGATCTTTATAGTGGATAAAATTAATTAGACAAAACCTTATGTTGTATAAAATTTTATGTGTTAAATTCGATAGTTTAACTTGTTAATTGATCGTGTTTTAATTAATAGTTAATTTGTTATCCGTGATAAACACATGCAAGTTTATCATGGATTGATATATGATATAAATCTTGGTTAATTGTTAATCGTTTGACCTGCAAATTCGATGATTAATACATAAAAGTTGAAGTTTTTTTTAGTTTTTCGGATTGTATGACACACTGTTACTAAAATATTCGTAAAATAATTTAATTTTTAGTAACTTTCCTTTGACTTGAAAATCGATGATTCGAATTTTGGCTTATTATATGCATCACATGTTTATTTCTTTACTTATGCCTTAAAGAGCCTTAGGGTATATGGCATGAGTAGAGTTAATTATTTTATTATTTTTTACCTTAAAGAGCCTAAGGTTATATGGCAAAAGTAATACTAATCATGAAATTATTTGTACCTTAAAGAGCCTTAGGGTATATGGTACTTATAAAATTAGTGATTGGAAAAATGTTGCTTTATTATTTTCACCTTAAAGAGCCTAAAGGTATATGTAGCACCTCGGAAAAATTTAGAACTCCTTTTCATTTTATGTAAGAATATGTACCGCAAGTTTGCAAATTTACCGTAAATCTCAACGAGGAGTCATTTTATGACCGTCAATGCATTATTTTTTTTCATGAAAAGTTTAATTTGCACGCGAATATCACCATTACTACTATGTGTCTAAAAGTATATTTTAGAACGCGTAACAATAAAAATCATACTTAACTCACTCTCGTGAAATGAGTCATTTACTTGTAAGCACTTTATAAAACCACCTACATTCAAATTAATAACCATGGCGACTTTGAACTGAATCCAACAAAGATAAAATAAATTGTACACATATAAGTGCATAATAAAAACCAATACACATATGAGTGCACAACATCTGATATGTACATATGAAAACATATAGAAAGCAATATACAATAATGAAGAAACATCCATCATCACCAAACCCTTACACACTACCCTACCTACTTTCCTACTTTGAAAACTTATATCATATGATACGTCTATGCATCCGATACAACTTGAAATGAAAGAAATAGCAAGATTCTATAATAGTATTACCTGATACAATTTTAAAAGGGAGGAATAGTAGAGATGCCCTAACAGTATTATAAAAAGAAATAATGAACCACAGTATTAGAATCATCACACTGATGCAACAATGTGTATAGTATACCTTCACATGTAATATATCAGTAACTAGTAATCACTTCAAGTATAAATAAGGCACCATGCACGAGCTATTCTATCACAACTAAATATTAAAACAATACGGTTTAAGTTTAGGGTTTTAATTAAATTCAAGAGTCTAGAGGCGCCAAGTTTAAAAGAGTAGCAACTAAGGGTGGTTCGAACCTCTCATCATCATCACCTCTCATCGTCTAGCTAAACTTGGACCTCCGTAAGTCTTCTTGTAGTTTAGCCATTTATCATACTATGTCATTTATCTTGTAGCCTAACCTACGACCAAAACCAAAACACGACTAGTCTTGACTAAACCGAGCAAAAGGCTCGGCCTTAAATAGCATATTCATGACCTATGACCCATGCATGGTTAATATATATGCATGCACAAACTTTGATAATAACATGCATAAAATAAAATGTATAAATAACTAATATAGACAACATGCCATACGTGAACCTCTAGTAACAAACCAAGGTTACCCGCGATAGTTTTAAACACGTACATAGTATACTATGTGGCTCACAAGGGACTAATAAGCATTTAGATCACACGTGAATCGTTGTAGAAACTCTTAGGTTACGACCTCGACTTGTATAGTGAACATGACCAAGTAAGCAAGATGAACCATGGCAAGCCACTTGCTCACTGTAGTGCATCACAGACCTGAAACAAACCGAGTAGAGGCATACTAGTTGGTCTGTGTCTAAACCTCGTGAATATTTGACACATTAGGATGCATCATGCTTATACTAAAGGGTGACACATACAGTAGGCTGCCGCCATGGTTGAGACCATAGGTTTCGTAGTAGCTGCTATTACTGTGCAGCCAAATGGGTTGCAAAAAGAACACATCCCCACCTTAGTTCAATCTTTCATCCACCTCGTGACTAAACCTGGGGTCAGGATTATGCGGGTTTCATGGGAATTAGTTATACATGCATGTGTTTACAATGAGAAGAAGAAGGAGACTTAGATATAAGTTATTAAGGGTGCGTGGGTAAGAACAGAAGACACCACAACTAGTGGCTGTCAAACCATTGTTGTTGCGTCGAGTAAGCAATAAAAAGGAAGAATGGTAATGTGCGTTATATACATATACATATGATGGGACACAAAACAAGTGGGTTTGAACCCACTGTTGGGTCGACAGAAATCTAACAAAGAAAAAAAAGGGGAAGTTAGCTATGTGGGGTTATTTATAAAGAAATGATACATGTGTTATTTTAATAAGAAACTTGCATGTAAATTTAGCTTGCAATTGTTAGACATAAAGAAATATGGAAGTTCACGTGTTTTCATTTCTTGGTTCGTCCCATGTCAAGACTCAAGCGAATTGGGTAAACTAGCTAACAAAAATAGGATTAAATCACAAAGTTAGAAAACTATAAAAATAATGATTTTCGGCGAAATAAAAATAGTAACGACGAAATTAATGCATAAACATATAAATGAGCTAAACGCGGTTAATATAAATCCTTTGACGCTAAAAATAATTAGAAGCTTATTCGGTTGTAAACGAATAAACGCGATAAATATAAACTTAGTAACTTACAAATAATGTTTATATTTTCTTAAATATAAATCACTTGGGATTGTGAATATAAATTGTGACACGTAATAGTATAAATTCTTATATAGGTACTAATAGTTTTAAAGCCACCCCTAGAGCCAACGGTTTAATCAACACTTTGAAAACGTAAAATGTTAACTCCTAAATGACAATACCCTTTTGACCATTTGCATAATTCATTGCATACATTAAGTTTTAGAATATAAGCTCAGATTTGTCATAATTACTTAGGTGTTTCGCTATCTGACGTGCTTTAATCCATTTTCCAATCTCCAACGATTAACCATCAAGGTGAGTTTTCATAGCCCCTACTCTAGTGTTTTAAATCATCTTTTGGGGTGAGAACATTGCTTATTTCAAACGTGTGAATACAAGTACAATTACTCAATCCTGATTGGTCTAAGTCTCGATTTAACCCAAGTTGCTAATTGCCTGATTTATCATGAACCGTCAATATTTGTGAGCACGAATGTTATGGATAGATCTATCGGGATTGACATCCCTGTTTGTCTTGGACTGACAATAGTCAAGCAAACACAGTTTCATTTGAGTCAGACTACGGGTGTCCTGGGTTAGACACCTGCAAGGGCATTCATTTATTATTGGTATATGTTAACGCTTCGGTGTCATGAGCTTAGACAATAGTAATGCAATTTATATGACTTTGTATCTGTTATATTGTCATATGTGGATGAAATCTTATGATTCACAAATGCTACACTTTTCAACTTAAACAAACCTATGAACTCACCAACTTTATGTTGACACTTTAACAATGTTATCTTAGGTATTAAGAACGAAGATGCTATATGAAGTCTCATGCATTTCAGTTATTATCCCGTTATCTGAAGATCACTTGTACTATTTAAAACAATGTTGTATTGTCTATTTTATGCTTCCGTTGAATGTTTAAACAATTTATTATTTCCTAATTCAAGTGATCCGTTTTCTTAAAACGTCTCATATAGAGGTCGTTCTGTATTGCTTAGAAGTATAATAATCATGAAGTCACACTCCCTCGGTTGCCATTATACTCTAATATTTTGGAGGTTGTGACAATTTTCGGCCTATATCTCTAATAGGCACTCACTACAAAATCATCGCTAAGGTTCTTGCTAATAGGCTTTCTAAAGTAGTTGATAAATTAATTAGCCATGAGCAATCGGCCTTCATTAAGAGTCGTCAAATCCTTGACGGGCCTCTCATCCTCAGTGAGGCCATCGAATGGTATAAGAAAAGAAAGAAAAAAATGTTGCTTTTCAAACTTGATTTTGAGAAGGCTTTCGACTCGGTTAGTTGGAGATATCTTGATTACATGTTATGTAATCTGGGTTTCTGTCTATCTTGGAGGTCTTGGATTAAAGCTTGTCTTTTTATCATCTCAGACCTCTATTTTGATCAATGGTAGCCAACTTTGAGTTCAAAATACAATCGGTGGTTTGAGACAAGGAGATCCCCTATCTCCTTTTTTGTTTATTATCATTATGGAAGGCCTTCATGTGGCTCTTACTGATTCGGTTCATAGTGGCTTGATCCGCGGCATTAATTTCGGTTCTCCTGATTTAAATCTTAGTCACCTATTCTTTGCTAACAATGTCATTATTACCACGGATTGGAATGTGCATGATCTAGATAATGTTATCCGCATCTTTCAGGTTTTCTTTCTTGCTTCAGGTTTGAAAATCAACATCCATAAGTCTAGCATCTATGGAATTGGAGTGGCTTCTGATGATGTTCAAATTATGGCTGCTAACACGGGTTGTAGTGCGGGTACGTTACCTCTCCCTTATCTTGGTTTACCCATTAGTTCGAACATGTCGTTCATTGTAAATTGGAAGCCTTTAGTTGATAAATTTCATCTAAAGCTCTCTAATCTTCTATCTTATGGTGGTCGTTTAACTCTCATTAAAGCTGTCCTAGGGAGCCTTGGTATTTACTTCTTTTCCCTTTACAAAGCATTCATTGCTATTTTGAAGGCCTTGGAGTCAGCTCGTGCATCTTTTTTTTTTTTTGGGGGGGGGGGGGTCGACAGATTCTAAGAAGCTTTCATGGGTGAAGTGGTCTATCTGTATTCTGGCATCTCTCGGGACATAGTGGCTTAAGCTATTGGTAGCCTAATTCTGTCAATCTTGCTTTATTCACAATGGAGTGACGCTTCTTTTGCTTCTTGGATTTCATATGGATGTTAATATTAATAAAGCGTTGCATGGTAATGAAGGTGGTTTTGACCTCCATGGCTGCAATTTCAGATAGGTATGGTCAAAGATTGTTGGAACTTCTAACTATCTCCATTCGAGCTCCATTTTACCTATGAACTCTATTTGATTTCAGGTAGGTTATGGTTCTCTCATTCGATTTTGGAAGGATACTTGGCTTGGCAACTCTCCTTTGTACAATTGTTTTGCTAGGCTTTTCTGATTAGAACAAGACAAGGATTGATTGGTTATGGATAGTATCTCTAATGGGCAATGGTCATGGAACTGGTCTCGTGACAATATTGGTATTCATAATTCTTCTTACCTTAATAACTTATTTGAGGAGATCAGTCACATCGAGGTAAGAGACAATGCAGATAAATGTTTTTGGTCTCTTGATCCTAATGGGTCATTTAGTGTTGCTGATTTGCACCGTTTGATTGATGACCACACCTTGCCTTCCTTGGGCATTAAGACGACTTGGGATAAATCTCTCCCACGCAAGGTTAATATTTTTATTTGGCGTTTGAAGTTAAATAGGCTTCCGCTCCGACTTAATCTTTCTTCTAGAGGTATCGAGATTTCTGAAATCTCCTGTCCCTTTTGCAACGGAAATGTGGAGTCCAACACTCATATCTTTTATGAATGTACTTTTCCTAAGGAGATTTGGAGAACTACTAGGAGGTGGTGTGAGGATTCTTTCCCTCTTTTCGATTTCAATGACCATTGGATTGATTGGTTGATTTCATAGCCCGCTTCTAGTGACAAAAAGCATTGTGTTTTCGTGATTATTGCGGCTTCTTTATGATTCATTTGGTGTTATCGTAATTATGTCACTTTTTCCTCTCATTCCTTGAAGAAAAGTGACGTTTTTGATTTTATTCGTTTGTAATCTTTTTCTTGGCTTAAGCATAGAGGTTGTATGTCTTGTAGTTGGATTGATTGGCTTAAATCTCCTTTGTAATTTTTTTTCTTAATAATATTGTCGCCGTTAAAAAAAACAGAAACATTTATTTTATAGTTACAAAATGAAGGTATAACAATAATATATTTTTTCAAAAAAAATTAACAGTAGTATAAAAAATGATGTAAAGAAATATACATTCTGTTCTTAAGTTATTTTTTTAAGTAAAAAGAAAGATGAAGAAAGAAAAGTAAAGAAAAGTAAGGTAAGGAAAGAAAATATACAAAAATATGTGTGTTCTTAAGTAAAAGAAAGTATGTGTCAAGAACAATCCCAGCTTATTAATGGTTAGTTTATTTCTTGATTTAATCATCATCCCTTTGTTCTAGATACCATTAAACCATGGATATGGATATTAACTCATTCCATATAGTTTAACATTATGTTTCTCATTATAGAAATAATTCAGATATACGAAATGTAATCAAGAATCATCTTGTATTACCCTTTGGGCATGACCATGTAATTATCTGATTAATTCAGGATAGGGCATGGTATCTTACTACACATATCAAGTGGAGGAACAAATTCTTTGTTGACTACAAGTGTTGTAGATGCTGCTTTACATCACTTCCAAGAATAGCCTTTATGTCTACCTTATTCAAGATAGCGTTTGACTTAGACTCAAAAAGTGATATCTACACATGCAGAACTTGCTTGTATCTCAAGTCTAAGTATGACTTTTAAACCATTTTCAACATTTACTCATGACAAGGATCCAAAAGTAAATATTCAAATGTGGGGTATCCAATATGCATCCCTTGTGAATACACATGAGTTTGGCGAGAACAATTCATATATTCAAAGAATACAACCAACACTCACATTATCCTTATGTAACAATATTCCCATATTGTTAACCGACAATGGACAAATTTAGAATGACAAATCATTCAAGGATTAAACATGCAAATATAGAATAACAGTTATTATATGATTGAAAAACAAATACCAAGTATCTTCATTCATCAAAAAGTAAAAACTATCTTAGAATTCCAAATTATCCAAATACTAATAAACACAGATTTACATGAGTCAACTAGCTGGTATCATTCCTATTTTCTCAGTCAATTCAGAATGTTTAGGAAATGCTAAAGCCTTCGTAAAGGGGCCAGCTAAGTTGTCATCTGTGTCAACATTTTCTATCCTTACATCAGTCATTTCTATGGTTTCTCGAAGATAGTGAACTTTTACATGAAAATGTCATGCACATTTAGTGACTCCATGATCTTTCGCTATTGCTATGGCTCCAGTATTATCATAATACATATTTATAGGTTCTTTAATTTTGGGCAAAACAAGAGGCCAAGAAATGAATTTGTGAACCCATACAGCCCCTTTCGATGCATCAAAAGCAGTAATATATTTAGCATATGTAGATGAGGTAGCAAAAATACTTTGCTTTATGCTTTTCCAATCAACAGCACCTCTATTTAAAATGAACACATATCTAGTCTAAGACTTCATGTCATCAGCATCCGTCAGATATCCAGCATCAGTGTCGCAAGAAACCCTAATCTCTCATTTCATTTCACCTCCGCAATCAAGAAACATATCTTTAGTATGGCGAAGATAATTCAGAATGTTCTTAATAGCAATCCAGTAAGCATTACCTGGATTCTGTTGAAATCGACTTGTTATGTTCTGAGCGAATATAACATCAGGACAAGTACATCTCACAGCATACATAATCGATCCAACAGCCAAAGCATATGGGATATTTTACATACGTTGAATTCAAGCTTGTGTTGAAGCACCTTGAGATTTACTAAATTTTAGCTTTTCTTGCATTGGGATCATTCCACCTTTGGAATTTTCCATATAATATCTTTTTAAGATTTTCTCAATGTAAGAAATTTAACATAGACCAATTAATCACTTCGATCTATCTCGGTAAATCTTGATTCCAAGAATGTATGCAGCTTCTCCTAAATGTTTCATTGCAAAACATCTTCCAAGATAGGATTTTACATCTTGTAACATTGGAATATCGTTTCCCATGATCAATATGTCATCGACATACAAGATTAGAAAAGTTACGTAACTCCCACTAGCTTTTGCATATACACATAGCTCATCATGATTTTGATTGAATCCAAATTTCTTAATTTAATCATCAAATCGCTTATTCTATTGCCTAAATGCTTGCTTAAGTCCATAAATGGAACGTTTCAGCTTGCATACTCGGTTTGGAAATTTCCAGCTGACAAAACCTTCAGGTTTCTCCATGTATACCTCTTCATTGAGATATCCATTGAGGAAGGAAGTATTGACATCCATTTGCCAAATCTCATCGTCATAAAATGTAGCTATGGCTATAAGAATCCTAATAGATCTAATGTCTGCAATAGGAGAAAAGGTTTCTTCATAATTAATCCTTAGGGTTTGAGTGAAGCCCTTTGCTACTAGACAAGCTTTATAGGTGTGCACAGCTCCATCCACATCGGTCTTCTTTTTGTAAAGCCATTTATGACCAACGATTTCTCTATTAGGAGGAAGATAAACTAACTCCCAAACTTCGTTGCCTTTCGTGGATTGCATCTCTACATTCATAGCATTAAGCCATTCGTTAGATTCATGATCTAACAATGCGGCTTTATAGTTAGCGGGTTCATCGAGATCCCCTAACCCATGTTCCTCAGCATCGACGTATAAACACAATTGATATATAGGATGGTTCATCCTTTTAGATCTACGAATGGGATTGATATCACTTTGAGGTTCATCAATTTCTTGATCATCCTCTTCATGATTTAAGCTAGTGTCTAAAGAAGGATGCGTATCTTCATCTTGAATAATTTCAAGATCATCTAGACTCCTACTTGCTTCATGATTTATAAGACTATTCTCAAGGAATTATGCATTCTAAGCAATAAATATTTTGTTCTAGGGTGGGTAGTAGAAAGAGTATCATATCGTTTCCTATAGGTATCCTATAAAGATACAATTAATAGATCTGGGTTCTAGTTTGTTAGGTTTGTTAAGTGTATCACGCTTAATAAGTGCCTCACAACCCCAGACTTTTAAGTAAGACAACTTAGGGTCTTGCCCATGCCATACTTTGTATGGTGTCTTATCAACCTTCTTAGTTGGAACCATGTTGAGAATGCGTGCAACAGACTCAAGGGTATAATCCTAAAAGGACTTTGGAAGAGTAGTTTGACTCATCATGGATCGAACCATGTCTAGCAGTGTTCTATTTCTCCTTTCTAACACTCCATTATGTTGTGGTATGTGGGGAGGAGTTCTATGGGCAATTATCCCATGATCCTTTAGATGATCTAAAAACTCTTGACTCATATATTCACCTCTACGATCAGAACGTAGTGATTTTATGGTCTTACAGAGTTGATTATCTACTTCCTTTTGAAACACTTTAAAAGTTTCAAACACTTCATGTTTATGTTTAAGCAAGTAAACATAGCCATAACAACTAAAGTCGTCAGTAAAAGTGACGAAGTAGTAAGCTCCTTGTCTTGACATAATCTTAAATGGGCCATATACATTAGTGTGGATTAGTCCAAGTAGATCTTTGGCCCTTTTCACTTGATGTGAATAAGGTTTTCTTGCCATCTTACCAGATATACAAGCAACACATGCAAAACAACTTTGTAGCACTAATTTTAAAAACCTTTATAGTTGATATTATAGTGATACATTGGTTCACGGTAACTCCAATCGAACGCACAAAGAAGCGAAGAACCAGGTCAACGCGAAGCCTATTAAAAACCTGGATTCTTTAGGATTGACCGCCTTAAACTTCACTTATAGTTTGTTCTAGTGGATGAGTCGTACTTCCAATAATCCATAACGTCCAGTTATTAATTATTCTTGAAATCAAGTTTCATAGTTTAGAGTCTTATTAATTTTCTCAAAATCAAATTTTACATGAAACAAATAATAGGTCACAATGAACATCTATTTAAACGTGTATTTAATAGACTTGTTTTAATATCATCTTTCTCTATAAGTATTAGTCCTTATTTCATACAATTTAGGCATGTAAACGAGTAAACAAGTAAATTATGCACAAGACAAATACATAAGATAACATTAAATTAACAAGTAAACAAGTAAAATCCAAGTTCTCTTGCGAGTCTTCCCTAATTAGAGAACCATAAGACCCTCACTAGGTTTTCATCAATGTGCCTAGATCACCCCATTCATCACAAGAGTGATTGAGTAGGTCTTTTGACTCGAAAAGTAAACAAAATCAGATTAAATATGTAAAAGATCTAGTTTCCAAAAATAAAAGATTTTAGTTACCATAAATAAAATCAAGATCTTATATATATATATATAGTGTGATCTATTATAAAAAGGAACAAATCTACTAAACTAACAATTTAATTTTATTCTTTTTTACAATATTAGCAATCATAGATTTCAAGATCTAGATCTACAAATTTTATTTAATTATGGCAAGGATTTGCATAATCTTTACCATATTTGCAAGAAAACATTAAATAAAATATTAAGCGCAGCAGATCAAGCATATGAATTAAATCTAGGTGTGAACATTCAAGACATGATATAATTTAATAAGTGTAACCCTAATGCCAAAACAAGTTGACTCGTCATGCCATTGTTGGAATTAAGATACTAGGTAACCAGTTTAGCTACGAGTACGTAGCGGAATGGATATAGTTTTAGCACATAAGATTAACATTTAATAAAGTAAATAATTATAACATAAAAGTAAATAATTACTTACCTCTTGATCTTGAACTTGAAACAAATAGCAGTTAAATTACCGCCTCTACGGTTGCTCACACAAACACGTTAACCGAGTATGAGTTGATTGCTAGTCATCCTTCACGATCCAA
>BQNB010142677.1:0-17101 GCA_026074375.1 Tanacetum coccineum | reverse complement strand
GATCAATTCTCTCTCGAATCTTCCGGCATATCTGACACTCACAAACAAACTCGCTCTGCCAATAAAAGTCAGAGGACTCCCTCTAAACAAAAAGAACGGTCGCAGCCCAGCTAGGTGCAAAATGTTTCTCCAAACCCAAGGTGGGGCGGCACGAAACTGGTTCCATGATTTGAACCCTAAGAGTGTGGACAGTTTCGAGGAACTAAGTCAAAAGTTCTTGGAAGAATTTTCGCAACAAAAGAGATATGCCAAAGACCCTACAGAGATTCACGGCATCAAAAGGAGATAGAATGAAGGCTTACAAGCTTTCATGGATCGATTCAAATCTGAAAGTTCACACACAAAGGGAGTTCCTCCAGCTCTACGTATCTCAGCTTTTATGTGTTGGGATTCAGAGCTTCTACACTTAGTACTGCTAGTTATAGTTAGTTAGTACTGCCAATACATTGTTAGTACTGCCACTATAGTTAGTACTGTTAGTATAATAGTTAGTAATGTTAGTTATATAGTTAGTACTGCTAAAGTGATATGCATGAGTTATATTAGGAATAGATATGCATAATCACTTAACGCGTTTTGTAAGCTCATTAGGGTTTTCCTTAAGTGTATAAAAGGAACCCTACGACATAGTTAGGGATATCAATTTTCACATCAAGTGATATCAAGTTTTCATAGTTAGTTATTCTGTAACCTAGGCAGAATACTTGCGATCAATATATATTCAAAGTTTGGTATACATTGTTCTTCTTAGTATTACAAGTTATATTCCGCATAACTTGTAGTATTCATAATCATTGTTTCTCATATAGTTAGTTTGAATCTATTCAAGTTAACTAAGCCTTAACAAGCTAAGAAGATCTATTCATTGGGACTCACATTATGCATGGTCACGGTCATCCGGAACTTGCCAAAAAACTCAACGATAAAATACCCAAGACGGTAGACGAAATGTTCAAAAGAGTCAGAGCCTTCATTAGAGTAAAAGTTGATGCGAGGTCAGCAGAAATGGTTCATCCCTCTCAGGGGGACAAAGGGTATGTTCGTCCGGCATGGTCTGAAGGTCCTGAAAAAGCTAGAAACAGAGGCAGCCCGAGGGAAACACGTAGAAACATGGGGATATACACTTCTTATCCCTGAAAAAATACTTTTACCCCACTTATCATGACCCCGAAAGAGATCTTGTCCATGGAAAGTGTGAGCTTCCCAGAACTGCCACCTTTAATTGGTACCCCTGAAAAACAAAACTTGAACAAATTTTGTGACTGCCACGGGGACAGGAGTCACAACACCAATGACTGCTATCAGTTAAAAAAGCAAATAGAGGAAGTTGGCTCACCTGGTCAAGGACATCCACCTGAACAACCAACGGAGCGGGAGTTAAGGAAGGAACAATGTAAAGGTCATAAACATGATAAGAGAAGGAGGAAATCGCAAGAGGCCTTTTGAAGAAGAAAGGTCCGATCTAACAGATAAACTCACCTTCCCAGCGATCTCCCAAAATCAACTAATAGATGAACCCATCATATTGGAAGGAGTAATTAAAGGTAATCAGGTCCGAAGGATTCTTGTTGACGGTGGGAGTTCATCAGATATCATGTATGAACATTGCTTCAAATGTTAACATCCGGTCAAGACTCAAAAGATGCAGAGCTCTGATGGTAGGTTTTTAAGGAGAAACGTATCATCCTCTTGGAATAATAGATCTTCGAGTAACTATGGGAAAGGCAGGAAGAAACAAAACGGTGCTAATGGAGTTTGCTATAATAAAATGTCGTTCGCCATACTACGTCATAATAGGAAGGACTAGAATGAGAAGCCTCGGAGCGGTAGGTTCTACCATCCATTCCATAATTAAATTCCCTACTAACCAAGGAATCATAACAATGGAAACTAGTAGAGAGTCTCTATGGGAATGTAGACACCTGAAAAAGGTGCAAGGTTCGTGGAAGGAGGTATAGTGGCGTCAACGTGAAGAGCAAATGTCCAGGATACGACAATAAGTAATACTAAGAACAAAAAGCAGCTTCGGTCAAGGGTCTAACTTAGGTCTGGTGCCGCTTGAAAAAACATAGGGCAGGGAAAACACACAGGAAATATTCACCATCAGCCATGAACGTCCAAACCAGTACGTAATAATAGGGACCACGTTGACAGCCGATTGTAAACGGTTATTAACAGACGTTCTCCAGGAAAACATGGAGGCATTCGCTTGGACCGGGTCGGAAAGAATAGCAGTTTTATGATTTGTCATGGAGCATCAACTAAAGATATACCTCATCGTCAAGCTAGTGGTCCATAAGAGATGACCCATGACACCAGATGGAAGACTGGTATTGAAAGAAAAGGTGTTCCAATGGCTAAAGGAAGGGATGATCAGAAAGGTTCAACACCCCGTATAGGTCGCTAATACGATACCTATTAAGCTAGCAAATGGAACCTAAAAGGTGCAAGTAGATTACTCTAGCCTCAACAAAGTCTGTGCCAAGTACATGTACCCCTTTTCGGAGGAAAAGGAAGAGCTAGCATTATTAATGGGATACCCGTACAAATGTTTTTTATGACTCCTAAAGGAACACAACCAAATAAGAATGGCAGAGGATGACGAAGAAAAAACCGGGTTTCATACGGAAGAAGGAGTATACTATTTCACCCACATGCCGAAATAATTAAAGAACTCGGCGGCTACACTTCAAAGGATGATGGAAAAAGTCTTAGCCGATCAAAGAGGACGAAACGTGGAAATATACTCGGAAGAAATAGTAATAAAAAGCAAAAGTGAGCAGGACTTAGTTTAAGACGTTGAAGAAACACTAAGAAAGTTGAAAAGAGTGAACATCAAGATTGATCTGATCACGTCCTCGTTCGGAGTGAAGGAAGGAAGGTTTCTTGGCCATATGGTAACAGAGGAGGGAGTAAGAGAAGACCTAGAAAAAGTGCAGGCAATCATCCTAAGCCCCACCCCAAAAAGTCCAAATCAAATACGAAGCTTGTTCTTACAACTGACAGCCATTAGCAAATTTATCCCAAAACTTGTGGAGCTAAAGTACCCTATTCGCGAGGTCCGAATGAGGTTCGAGAGAGCAGAAGGATCTGGTTGGATGAACGAAGCCGAAGAAGCCCTCCGAAGGATAAAAAGGAAATTGAGACATTTTCTATTCCAAAGGAAGGAGAAGTTTTGATGCTATGTCTACGGCAAAGAAATGAGACGATAAGTTCTGTGCTACTGGTAGAGAGGGAAGGAATCCAAATACATGTCTCCTATGTAAGCTGACCGCTATAGGAATGGAGATATGCTACACCCCAACAAAAAAGATGGTACAAGCACTAATTCACGCAACAAGATCCCTGAGGGTAATCTTTAGAAAACATAAGGTTAAGGTGGTAACTGATAGACCAATGGAGGAAATACTGAAGCTCTCCGAAAGAGAAGGACGGTTGGCAAAATAGGCTGCCGAAGTACGGACATATGACATCTCGTACATCCAAAGAAATAAGGCCGAAGGATTAGTAGTGAAGAATTTCTTTGGTCAAGGAGAACAAGTACAGGAAACACCAGATGCAAATGAAGGGGGAACATTCAACCTAAGCAAGAAGCTTCAGGCAAAATCAACCCCAACACCAAGAGGTTAGAGGTTATACATGGGAAAAGAAACAATTGAAGAAGGCTCGGGTGTGGGGATAATCCTAGTCAGTCCTGATGAAAAGATGCATTCGTATGCCATTCGCTTGAAATTTAACACATCTGATCACGCCATTGATTGTGATGCACTATTGGCAGGGCTAGCCGCCTCTGTAAGCAAAGGTGTGAAAGACTTGCATGTCTTCATGGATTCACCAAAGTTGGTTGCTCAGACAAAAGGAAACCATACGCCAGCAACGGGACAAGAAAGGAATTATAAGAGAGAAATTATGGATGCAACAGCCCTATTCCACAGGTTCCGGATTACACATCCCCTAAAAATTTTGAACTCTAAAGCAAAAGTGTTAACAGGGTTGGCAACCATAAAGTTGGAATTTCTCAATCAGGAAGTATCGGTAGCTATCAAAACAAGACCATCGGTGGAGGAGATAAGCAGCAGCAAGCAATGTACCAGGTGCAAAGCCAAGCTACAATTGGGAAACTAGTGAGAGCAACTGAATGAACTTGTAATCGTAACACATATCTAGTAGCATTATATAACCCATCCGAGGTAGCCATTTTCAAAGTGTTAGCTCACCTTGGAGGGCCCTTCAATTTTTATATCTAAGTATTTGATTTTTACCTTAAAATGATAAAGTCAAATTATATTGGATAAGTAACAATGATGAAAACACGAAACATGGTAAGCTCTGGATGGCTCGCTACCTCCGGATAATGATAAAGGAACACACTTACCCTATAAATACGAAACACATATAGGAAGGCTAAGTTAAAACATGAAAACTTTAGCACATGGTCGAAGGAGGAGACACAATGATCCCCTCCTTCCGAACAAGCAACTCCAATGAACAACAACATCGTGGAGAGAACATGTACCAACTAATGAGGAAGGAAATACAAGCAACCTGTAATGTGTACGAACATAGTGATGAGGTATAGTCTCTCTCGGAACATCCAAAGAAGAAATATAGCTTAGATACTCCTGTCAAACTAGCATGGACTAAAACTAAATAAATACTCCGGAGAAGCTGACTTGTCAAAGGATACGTCAGGTCTGGAGTCACCACCAGAACTCCGGAGAAGCTGGTGTGTCGAAGGACATATCAGGTTCGGAGTTATTAGCTCCCTCCTAATGCAGCGGTATCAAAAGGGCAATCCGACAAAGGTACAGTCCTTGGAATGACACGTAGCTGACAGATCGTACCAAGAGAGAGCCCTACGATTATGTCTTGTAGTGAATCCTAAATAGTATAAAGGGAGAGCTTATTTCCCCAGGACGATACACACAACACCTACTCCGAACCATACATTATATTCTCCGCATTTATCTCATATCACCATACTTACTCTTACGCCGAAGTTGGTCCCGGATTCACACCTCGGGGCGAACTAACAGTGTTCTTTCTTACTTTCAACTAGGAGACGAAGGATTAAGCTTCGGAGGAACCAAGCTGAACTCAATATTAATCACTGTTGAGGTCACTTTTACCAAGCCCAAGTAGCCCACGTAAATTTACCTCAATACATAGCTAATAAACATTTGCTTCGGTATGTGAATTGGTCCGGATGTGATCACCCGGATCATATAAAAAACATATAATAGGAGCAAACATAAGGCATTTGGGGCATAAAGCAATGTTAAAGTGCTAGGTACAAACGTATAAACATTACAAACAAGTTATGGGAAACACACCAGCGTACCAAAGAGCGGATTATATTAAAAGGGAAATTATATTACAAAGTACCTATTACAAGCCGAACGAAGCCGGCTATACAATTAACCGAACGCAGTTGTTAGTTACATAAAAAGGAAATTAAAAACATCACTTAACGAGCTAGTAACCAGGCAAGTTTAAGGGCCAGGCATGACAATACGACCTTTGCTTCGGAAAGCAATATTTGGCCCGATTAAACCTATGGAGGCTTGACCATGTATACTAAAGGTTTTAGGGGGGAAGCCATTCGGCTTAGGGTGGGTGGCATGACTCAGGATCCGCTAGATGGACAACCACACATCTACAGTCAGTTTGCCCTAAGCTTAAAGCAACAAGTGTTCTCGGGCATACCACGCGCCCCTCCCCTAACAGAAAATAGACTTACAAAAAAAAGAGATAGGGGGAAAATAAAAACTAAGTCTAAACCCCATAAGGGTTAGTAGTAGCCTCTGCATCAACAGCAGAAGAGGATAGGGAACCATCACCTTTCTCACCAGCAGAAAGGGCCACAACAACATCGGTAAGGCCAAAGGAAACACGCTCCGACCCTACCACGATCAAAAACATAAGAAGTACCCTGCACAAAAACACCTTCAGACTTAGAATGGGCAGCACCATCCGTCATCTCAGCATCCGGCCTATTAAAAATATCATTCACCCACTCCTCATTTTGCTCTGAAGCAATGGTAGAGGGAGCGGTGACAACATTAGCAGACAACTCCAAGGATTCGGAAGCAGGTGTCACAGTCGACTCCTTTACAATAAGATGAGAGACATGGGCATCCCTTAAAGTAAGGATGTTGGCTGAACGAACCAACTTTTCAGGTTCAAGTTAAAGAATAATTGATAGAGGTTTGGCGGCATGCTCAAAAATCTTATTGAGAAAGGTATAATCAGTTTGAGCAACAAAGGGGGATGCTTCAGCCAGCCTACCCTGTGCACCAGGCACATAATGTGTCATCTTCTTCAACACAGCAACAAACTCATCCTTAGTCCGATGCATACTCAACCCGCGCTTAAACCCAGCACTGGCAGCCAAAAAAAGGAGTTCATCCTGAACTCTGCTAAACTCATCAGAAGCAAGAAACTTCCAGAACAAACCCTAGAATTAGCCCTGGAAGAAGGATGAAAACTCTGGAGGAGTAGCCTTTAAATGAAGGATCTCCTCATCCTTTTCAGCCTCTAAAACAGTGGCCCGGTTCAAGTCAGCAGAAAGACGAGCCACCTCAGCATGCAAGTTATCCAGACTTTTAGTGAGAGACTTGATCTTCTTCTTCCTCTCCTTTCCCTTAGCCTTGGACTTTGCAAAAGAGGCATCGGAGGAAGAAAGTTTGTCATTAAGCCTAGAAACCTGCTTCTTCAAGGTAGACACTTGAAGTTCCAACCCAGTCAAGCTAGCAACCTTCTCCTCATAACCCTTTAGCCTAGAGTCCGCTAATAATACATACTCATGATGAGACTGATTCAACCCACGATAGCGAGTAAGAAGCTCACCACCATGCGACATCATCATACAATGTAGCACACTCATCTTTGAAGTTAATTGATCATTAGACAAACTTTCAACCCAGACCATCTCTTCCGGTGTGGGAAACTAGTCCACCACAGTTTTACAAACAGCAAGATCCTTAAAGACTTCCTTAGTTAGAACTCCAAAAGTAGGCCGGTACAGAGCATCCCACTCCTCGCGAGTAAACTCGCAATTCCCAGCAATACCACCTTCAGGATAAGTGGCATGATAAGGACTGGCAGAAAAAAGGAAGAATCCGCATGAATGGCATCTCCGGAGACATCCCTAAATGAATGAGCAGGACCGGAGGATGGTCTCGGTCGGCTCACACCAATGGACGGTGCAGCAGCATCATCGGCCATAATGCCCTTGCCCCGAGAATCTGCAAAATAGAGGCACAATAAGACAAAGAATAAAACAAGGAAGAAAGCAAATTAGAAATCAAAAGCAATTACCTCGGGTGTTAGGACCTTCAGCAGTGGGAGCAGCAGAGCTCCCACCCTGGTTCCCTGAAGAAGGAATCACAGTAGCAGAACGAATTGGGGTAACCAATGGAATCTTAACACAGGAATCATCGTCATCATCACTTCCATCATCAGAGTTATCCATAAACAAACTAGGGAGAGTAGTACTACCGAACGATTGATCTAGGGAAGACCTAGTGTGCTTAGCAACATGGCTCGAAGTGGCACCAGAAGTAGTGGCCTTTCGCTTCTGAGAAGCTTCAGCCTTAGCAAGAATCTTGGAACTAGGGGTACCAATGGCAAGATCCTCTGGAGTAGGATCTGGAATAACAGCATCAGCCACAGCAGGAGGAGTGCAATAAAAGGAAAGCCTTTGGAGGGTCAGCCTAACATCAAGATAGGGCTCCTCCTAGACATCAGCACTGGTCTACTCAGGAAGGCAGAGAAAATCATGAATGCCCATAACTTCAAAAAAAGGAAAACAACAATGAATGTAAGCAACAAAAGACAAAGATACAACAAAAATAGTCAAAACCCGCCCCCATACCATTTCCATCGGCACCTTAAAGTACCGGATCACAGACACGGCTCTTCCAAACACGACTTAACCCAGATAAAACCAACACCCCCTCAGGCATATCCCTTAGCTTTATAACATGTGTACTCAATCGATGCACATCAGCCATACTGAAAGAACCAGCAGTGGGCCTTGGATCATCAATGGCCGCATTCGGATGTCTCTAAACCATAGAATCCAGAATAGACCGCTGATCAATTAAAAAGAACCCACTCTTCTAGTGATTTATGCAAGAGCGGTTATCATCAATACATATTGGAGAAGGAGCACAGCACTTGGCAAACGAAAACCAGTCACCCTATTTGCATAATGTTTGGAAAACCCTAAACAAAGTCACCATCAGTTCTATCTGTAAAGACCAACAAAGCACTTCGAAAGTAATCACCTTATTAAGACCCAGAGAAACTAGCTGAGAGAAATGGACCCTGTAATGTTTGATAAGGGCCAGAAGAAACGAATAAAAAGGAACGCGAACGCCAGAAAAATCAAACATCCGATGATAAATACCAATGGCATCGTCTAGAAGCTTGTTAATCACAAATTCTTCGGAGGGTAGCTGAAGGTAAAGGTCACGTGATATCTTATATTTAATGATTAGATCGTTTAGGTCATCCTGGGTGAGTCACGAAAGGTATAGATTGATGTGTCGTTGTGTAGGTGTTATTTATGTATCAAGTTTTACTATTAATTTTATGCCGACTATACCTAGAAACAACACTTTAACGAGCAGTGTACCCGGTCAGATGGAGTTTCGTGGTAAGTAGGGTGTCGATCACTAAGAGCGAGAGCGTTAATTCCTAATTCTATCAGTATTTTAGTTATCTAAGTTAAACCTAAAACTAATGCAAAAGGGGGGTTTCAGCCTGAGAGACTGGCACGGTTTTGTGTATCTAACCTAAGGTTTTGATGACAAGTAAAGCAATAAACACACACAAGAAGACAAGAAAACGATAGAGAAATGATCGAGAACTAATGTAAGGAAAACGTATCAACCATGAATAATCTGATAAAATGCAGGTTTGTTTATTAGTGCAATGATTGTCTTATCTCGAAGGGCATATCATTCCTAGACTTAGGCGGTACTTCTTCCTAATACCTAGACACGCTAATTCTGTCACAATTAAACGCATCCGCATAAAGTAAGCATTTGTTGATTATAATCTATCTTAGGATCTAAGTAATGGTGCTCTTACTAAACCCTAGCTCATTGAGACTTTACCCACTTACTGCTTAACGGCGATTTATATACTAGTAGTCCACTGTCCGAGTCCTTACCAATGGAATAAGAACGTACTCGTTGATACCAAGGTCACCTTATGGCTCAACTAAGCTCACTAATCTAAAGGCAAAGATAGGTCAATATTTATGATCCTATGATTCTAGATATATAAATTGCAATATGGAGAGCTATCCCGGACTCTTAGCCTACGCCCAAACAACACTGAAGTTGCAGCGCATTAAATATGTAGGACTAGACCCAGTTGAATGATAGGTCACATACTTAAGCATGTAAACGAATATAAATTGGATAAACATAAACAAACCAAATCAATGAGTAAATTAAGGTTAATCAAGATAAACAAACCAAACATTAGATCCTCATAAACATGGTTGATACCTAAAGGTATTAGCTGATAGTCATTGTAAAAATACACACAGTTTGATATATGAACGATTAAAATAAAGAAACCTTAATCGAACGCGTATTCGGTTGCACGAAGATTACAAGAGTTTTCCTATGATCTTGAGGCTCTTTTCTGGCCTTCTAAGCTCTTCTGATCATCTCTTGGTCGACTTGGTGGTTTAGGGATTCACTTGCATGCCTAAAACTGAGTTTAGGGTCGTCTATATATATAGGGTCTGGTAGTCGGTTCAATACGGCGTACTGAGAAGCTCAAAACGGCATATTGGATGACTTGGCGTGGGCTCCAAGAATAAAATATTCCAAAATTCTTGCGCAGGAATTTGGATACGCCATATCTAATTTTTGGATATGGCGTATTGACCAATACGCCATATCTGTTTTCTTGGATACTGAGTATTAGGGTTTTTGGATACGGACTATTGGCTGAAAATGTATTTTTCTTGATTTTTGACCAAAGTATCATATACGGCATATCAATGGCGTATTCTTCAAAGTCAGGCAATGGTCTTGAATTTTTCAAAGTCTTTAGATACGTCATATTTGTCTAGAATGATACGGCGTGTTGATGTCAGAATCAGTGACTTTCTCCAACTCTTCGTTTATGCTTCAAAACACGTCCTTTTCTCCATCTTTTGCCAAATACTCGATAATTACTGCAAATAACAAATATAAACAATTAAGTACCAATTCATGCAATAATTATATCAAATGTGTCAATTACTTGGGATAAATGATGCTATAAAATAGACGTTATTTGATGTCATCAAATATCCCCCCTCTTGAATCCTACTTGTTCTCAAGTAGCCTTTAGAAGTTTATAAAAATGTATCCCTAAGGATATTTTCCGTTAAATCATTTATTTGATCTATTACAAGTACTCAACCAAACACCTCATGAAATAGGAAGATGAAAACACTCAAATCACTCAACTAATCTATGTGGTAACATGTAACTAGTTCGCAGGCGTACGGTTTGATCATTCTACAAACTTTCACCAGAAGTACCACTCCAACAAGGCAGCTGAAGCACACACACACGCCCAGAACGCCAAGATAGACATGTGTGATCGATCACATCCCCATTTGAATTTTACCAACGGTTAGGATAAAGAATGATATAGGGTAGGAACCTTCAACTTTCACCAAAATTCGTAAACCAACGAGGTACAAAGCATGCATACATGGCCATAACGACGGAATAGACATGCATGTTCGTATGAATCCCCATTCACGTAAAACTAGCGGCTAATCATCAGGTGAGAGGGAAGTAAATTGTTGTTAAATAAAAATCAAGAAACAAATAGATTAAGGCTTAAAGTACAAGTTGCTAGATACTTATTTTGACAGAGACACAACTATTTACAATGTCTTGATCATAGATAAAAAACAACAACCTAAGTTGGCGTTTCCATAACGGACAACTCCCCGATCATCCCAAAACTTTACATACTCTATAAGGTAAGTGGAGATATCTTCCACTTTGTACAATACTCTACATCGTTGATTTTTGTCGACGTATCAACGAATAATCGATCCTTCGTATAATTCATTCGGTAATGCTCTTTCGCGAAACGATTATCTTCAAGAAACTTTTCTTTCTGTTCAGTCTTTTCTTGCAATTTTTATCATTTACTATATTTATATTTATTATTTTATTATATATATTATATATATTATATATATATTTATTATATATATATATATTGTTATAACTTAACTTAAATCTTCGTGTAGTTTCACCATCCTTCACGAATCATAATAATTCCGTAATTCCTTCGGTTATTTATTAATTCTTCGGAATTAAACCATTAATTGTGAATGTAGTAAAATCACATGAGGTTTGACTAGTAGTATACATTCCTATTTGCAATGTGCAAATTTCCAACCGCATCAAAGATAGAAAATGACACAAGACTCGGGAAATACAGACTTTACACTTTAAGCAACTAGCAACTGTAAATTAATCTAACAGGGTAGGTTAAGGTGTAAGGGTGTAACGAAACAAATAATTGGTGTAAATTCCTAAAGGATTGGCTCTACGAGTTGTTCTAGTGGATCATCACTCTAAAGATAAGAGTGGAAGGGTTTAAACTGGAGGTTAACTAACCGGTGTAGTTAGTTAATAATCAACATGTATAGGCGATTTGGGTGTAATCCTAAGATTTACCAATTTAAACAAGTTACTCCAATTAAATTCATAATACTCATTATTGTGGTCTCGAATAGATATACCAAGCCAAGTTCTAAAGTCTACAACATCACCGGCACACTCATATTTTGTGGAATTTGGGAAAACATTTGGAAACGGAAAGGTTAAATCCTCACAATATCTAACAAGGGTTATTGTGTGCGGGTTATGTATCAAGTAATTTCATAAAAGTATGCTTGAAAAAAAATTAAATTTGAGCATAATTTAAGCTTTTTATTATGAAAATTTGGACAAGTAATCATTCTAATTCCATCCCCCACTTGAATTATACAACGTCCTCGTTGTATATATAAAACATTAAATACGGGAATTTAAAAAGAATTAGAATGAGAAACTCCCCTGATATTTGCTCGGTAGATTCTCCAATTTGCGTTTATTTGCAAGATCGTGTGTTGAACAGCCGTCTTGAGGTTTCAAGACTCCAACACTTCAAGATTTCCAGATTTTTAAATTCTCCACCAATATTCTTTGATATTTCTTTCACGAGGTCTTGTGTAAATTCTCAGAAAACAAATGCAATTCTATCTTCGTGTATTCGTTTAGTTAGACTCGAAATAAATACTTAAAACTATACAGGAAGTCGATACGCCGTATCCATTCCCCATGATATGCCGTATTGATACATGTATACGCTGTATTCATTTAATGAATATGTCGTATAGACTGTGCTAAAAATAAAGACTGGATAACGTCTAGATAATCAATACGCCGTATCCATGGGGTTTGGATACGCCGTATAGACAGTCTGGGAAGACAGACTCGATAAAAATTAAAAATACATTTCGGGTTGTCTCCCGGCAAGCACTTTTGTTTATAGAAAAGTCTTTAAGTTAGACTTGCCCCAATTTAATCCCATCCTTATAAAACAATTTGGGGTCGAACGGGATGCCAAATGGCACATACAAATTCTTGATTAGGAAAATGAATGGCATCCCTTTGTTAAGATGATTCCAAGTCATGATATTAAAATTTAATCCCTTGATAAAAGTTTCAGTTTTGAAAAATTTATTAGAATGTATTCATGAATGTGTCCAAAAGCTTATTTGACCATGTGCATAGGAACCAACATCGGGTTACTTTTTTACATCAGGTTAGGTTTGTCAGATAAATCCCCCGAAGAGTGTTCAATATCGACTTTATCATTTTCATTGTCCGTATTCGTTTTTAATTCATCGGGATAAATTACGTTAAAAGAAAATAGATCATTAAAGTTTAAAACGTTTTGTTCATCTTCATCACATTCAGACAATGATGTTTCATCTTTCAAATTAAATTCATTGATATGTTGAGGATTTAAAATCGGTCTGTTAAACAAAATCTAATTAGTCGTTGGAGCATCATGTAAAACAATTGGCTGGAATTCATTCTCAAAATCTTTAAAGTAGTCTAAATCATCAAAATAACTAACCGTAGGCTCGGGTGACGAAAACAAAGGCATATTGACTTTATCATTATCATTTTCCGAATCCGTTTTTAAATTGTTGACAGAAATTATTTTGTAAGAAAATGAATTTTTGTCGAAAATTACCGTGCAATCTTCATCGTCAGATTCGTCAAATGATATTCTAAAGTCGATTTCATCGTTGTTAAGAGAACTTACTGTAGGCTCACATGAGAGTGCTGTTTCAGATGTTAATGTGTCATTAAAAACTATAGCTGGGAATTCAGTTTCAACAGATCCGAGGTCATGAACGTCTTTATTATCCCAGATCTTACCATACGTAGCAGTTTCCTAGTTATACACCTTACCACGCCTATGAGCTTTTTCTTCCTCAAGCCTGATATACTCCTCCATAGTAATGTTGGGGTTGTCCATTGTGACCTGTAATAAATTTGCTAGAAAAGAAAACTGCCAAATAGCTTAATACGTCGTATTCAGTGAGCTGAATACGTCGTATTGATGATAGAGTCGAATATGCTATATTGGTTTAAAAAAAATTATACGCCGTATCTAAGAAATTGAATACGCCGTATTGAGTATTCGACTTAGAAAGTTACAGTGAATAATGCACACAAACACACAATATGCAAAATAGACAATGCAAAAATCAAACACGCAAACAAACACACATAAATATGCAAATTAATCTAAACTAAACTAAACTAAAACACTAATAAATAAGAATTAAAAAACTTCACTCCCCGGCAACGGCGCCAAAAACTTGATGTGTCATTGTGTAGGTGTTATTTATGTATCAAGTTTTACTATTTATATTTTGCCGACTTAACCTAAAAACAACACTTTAACGGGCAGTGTACCCGATCAATGGTAGTTTCGTAGTAAGTAGGATGTCGATCACTAAGAGCGAGAGCATTAATTCCTAATTCTATCAGTATTTTAGTTATCTAAGTTAGACCTAAAACTAATGCAAAAAGGGGGTTTTTTCAGCCTGAGAGACTGGCACGGTTTTGTGTATCTAACCTAAGGTTTTGATGGCAAGTAAAGCAATAAACACACACAAGAAGACAAGAAAATGATAGAGAAGCAGTCGAGAACTAATGTAAGAAAAACGTATCAACCATGAATAATCTAATAAAACGCAGGTTTGTTTATTAGTGCAATGATTATCTTATCTCGAAGGGCATATCATTTTTAGACTTAGGCGGTACTTCTTCCTAAGACATAGACACGCTAATTCTGTCACAATTAAACGCATCCGCATAAAGTAAGCATTTGTTGATTATAATCTATCTTAGGATCTAAGTAATGGTGCTCTTACTAAACCCTAGCTCATGGAGACTTTACCCACTTATTGCTTAATGGCGATCTATATACTAGTAGTCCACTGTCCGAGTCTTTACCTATGGAATAAGAACGTACTCGTTGATCCTAGGGTCAACTGCTAGTCCAACTAAACTCACTATTCTAAAGGCAAAGATAGGTCAATATTTGTGATCCTATGATTCTAGATATATAAATTGCAATATGGAGAGCGATCCCGGACTCTTAGCCTACGCCCAAACAACACCGAAGTTATAGCGCATTAAATATGTAGGACTAGACCCAGTTGAATGATATGTCGCATACTTAAGTACGTAAACAAATATAAATTGATAAACAGAAACAACAATTAACGATAAATTAAGCAATCGATATAAACAAACCAAACATTAGATCTTCATAAACATGGCTGATACCTAAAGGTATAAGCCGATAGTCATTGTAAAAATACACACGGTTTTATATATGAACGATTAAAGTAAAGAAACCTCGATCGAACGCGTATTCGGTTACACGAAGATTACAAGAGTTTTCCTATGATCTTGAGGCTCTTTTCTGACCTTATATGCTCTTCTAATCATCTCTTGGTCGACTTGGTGGTTTAGGGATTCACTTGCATCATTAAAATTGAGTTTTGGGTCGTCTGTATATATAAGGTCTGATAGTCAGTTCGATACAGCGTATTGAGAAGCTCAATACGGCGTATTGGATGACTAGGCATGGGCTCCAAGAATAAAATATTCCAGAATTTTCTTGAGCTGATATGGATACGGCGTATCGGATTACTGGATACGGCGTATCAGACCTATTGGGTACGACGTATTGGACCTATTGGGTACGGCGTATTGGGATACTCCAGTACGGCGTATTGGCTCATTGGGTACAGCGTATTGGCTCTTTAGGTATGGTGTTTTGTACATCTTGGGTACGGCGTATCGAGCTTCTTGGGTACGGAGTATTGGCTGAAAATGTGCATTTCTTGATATTTGACCAAAGTATAATATACGACGTACATACTGATGTGGATACGGCTTATTCTTCAAAGTCAGGCAATGGTATTTTGATTCGTCAAAGTCTTGGATACGTCGTATAGGTCTAGAATAATACGGCGTATTGGCTGTCAGATCAGTAGACTTTCTTAAACTCTTCGTTTATGCTTTAGAATGCGTGCCTTTTAGCATAACTTCACAAAGTACTCCATAATTACTGCAATTCTCAAATACAAATAATTAAGCAATAATTCTTTGCAATAATTATACAAAATGGGTTAATATCGTGGGATAAACGATGCTATAAAATAGATGTTATTTGATGTCATCACACCCTGTGAAGATGATTCTTCAGAACTCGGGTCTAGAGTAAGATTATGGATGAGGGGTTCATTATCAAATTGTGCATTTTGAATTCCTTGAATTTGTTCTTTAACACCTTGATGAATGACTGGAGCTTGAATATCCTGAGTTGTTCGTGGAGTACTAATATATGGTGCATCTTGATCAATTATGGTTGATAAAGGTGTACCGGTTGTATCAGCAGGTAATGGAGCAGCAGTGGGAAGTACAAGAGATACAACACTTGATGGAGGCTGAAAGTATTTATCAAACAAGGGTTGAAACAAGATATCCCAGTCTTTCTCGGAAGGTGGAACATTTGGAGTTGTAGAAGAATGGTTTTCTACGAGTACTAAACTAATGTATCCAGGAGTCAAAAGTTGAAGCTTGGGACCTGAACCGAATTATTCAAAAGCCATATGACCATTTGAGGATGGGAGCACACTTATATTCAAAAGATATTATCCGAGTTACACCGTATTGATCACACTTTATTCACTATTCTCCCCTTCAATACTTGCATATGTGGTTGCCATTTTTGATTGAATAAGTGAATTAAAATACAAGCTAATGTACGTTGATTTACTTGTTCACTGAACGAGCATGGGAAAATATAAAAGTTGTTGATAAGAATGCTCGTAAACAAGAAGATTTCTCTTCTTTTGAAGATAAAGCGCACTAAAGTGTACACTTTTATTTTCTTTAAAACCAAGTTCTAAGCGGAAGTACTTAGAAGTCATTTGATGAAGTCCGAGTCCTGATCTAAAATGGACATAGGTCATTTTTCTCTAAGGAGCGGGGCCTGAAGTGTTGTCTGCAGACGCCATTACTATCTGGTCAGATGTTTAGAGCAGCCCGAATCCAAGTACCAAGGTATGATTTGTACGACCTGCATCGGACATTAGAAGAGAATGAAGAATTTGAAACGTTGGATCCTCAAATTCTGTTGGGTTCCGAGTTGTTAGAAGTCCTAGATTCTACAATATTAGGTTCACTACTCAAACTCAGAAGTTTTTTTTCTTTGGGTCTCCATTGAGATGCACTACTTGGTTCTATTTTTGTGTTTACAGTTGATTTAACAGGTTTCCTAGGAGGCACTATTTTAGTGGAAGCGATTCTAGTTAAAGGACACTTATTTCCAACTATAGTGAAAGTCCTCCCTATGGGTACCCATTTGTGTCCAACAGTTGTAAATATTTTACCAATAGGCTTCCATTCCTTCTTATTAACGCTCTTAACAGCCTTATTTCTAACACGTGCATTCACATCATTTAAATAATCCACCATAC
>BQNB010142676.1:0-17101 GCA_026074375.1 Tanacetum coccineum | reverse complement strand
TTAACCCAATTAGGTTCTAAACTCATAATACAATCTTCATAATCATCAATCCATGCTTATACTATCAATGTACATGAATTAGAAGCTTAGAAACCCATTTCGTACCCTAATTTGAACCCGCGATATATTTACTTATTTTTGCCCATTTTTAAACCCGAACCACCTATGAATTCTTGCTAATAACTCTTGATATGAGCCTTAAGAACACATATATATCATTGTTAGCTAAATGTACTCAAAATCCAAGCATAGAAATCCAATTCGAGCCCTAATAAGCTTAAACAAACCTGCGACCGATGTTTTTGCATATTGACCCATTTTAAACTCTCTCTTGCACTTTAACACCTCAATGACAAGCACATTTATGCTCCTAAGCAGCTTACCTAGCTGCTATCACCATTCATTGGTTAAATTTTAAGCCACATGACCACCCTTGGCCCCTAAGTCAGCCATGGCCAATCACCACCCAAAACTACCTCCACATGAGCTACTCTACCACCATAGACCACCACCTCACCTCCCTAGACCCTCCAACATAGCTAGGACCAAACCATGCCACCTCAGCCCCTCTCCTTGGACTCCAAGACTTCCTTGGTCTAAGAAACCTACTCGCACCCTCCATTTCAATTCACACCACCCCTCTTCTCTCTATAACCCACCATTGTAGCTAATCTCTACTCAATGAGTTTCTAAGGAGATCCAAGAACAAGAAACAAGAGAAGTGTTGAAGATTTGAAGACCCGAAGTGCAAGAACTAGGCGTACAAAGCATTTTGACCCGAAACGACCCATTCGACTCCATTTTTGATCCTCCAAGCTCAAACCCGGGTTTATTATGATCTTCATACCTGCTCCTACACTCTTATAATGTTCATATGATCCTAAATAAACTCTTGTTAAAATTTTATAACTCAATTTATGCTCATTTTCCATTTTGATCCAAAACCGTACACCTAAAACCCTAATTTCATGTTTTTCATAAATCTATAAGCTAATATGATAAAATGTTGTTATAATCTATCATAACATGCTTAAATAATGTTATTATAACCACTTTATCAAGTCTTGAATGAATTTGAATTAAAAACCTATGCGTTTTCATTATAAAACCCTAATTCGACCCGTTTTGATTTCTAGCTTAACGAATCATTAATCTGAACTTTCGTTAAGTTAAATATTCATATTTTAGCTTATTTTAATAAGCTATAACCTAAAAATATCATTTAGAAACTTAAAATAAGCTTGCATGGCATTTTGGACTTGTTTTGTAAATATTATCCATGCAAGGGGTATATATCGTAACTTTTGAAACTTATTTTTAGCCCTAAAATATGTTAACTAATCCGGAATTACATTTATCATTTATAGTCGTGTCGGGTTAGTTTAGCTAGACGAGACCGGGACTATAAATACCCCCTCCATACTTCCTTGGAGGGGTAGAAGTTCACTTTTGAAAGGTGAAGTGTGTGTGTTTTCTCTTTACCACACACACATCTTCCTATCTTTTCTCTTTTCTCTCTAATAATATGGCTCAATTTATCTTTCACTTTACCATACCTCCGGATCTTGTGTTATAAGGGTGAATCTAATGTTAACAATTGGCACCAGAGCATAGGGGGAATTCGTGTTGTTAATCTACTGATTTCGTAGTTCATAAGCTCAAATTTGTGTGGCTTATTTTGGGGAAAAAGCCCACGGATCAAAAAAATTTGGGCTTATTTGGTTGTTAATCTTGTTGTATCTTGGTTCTACATGTTAAACAAGTTACATTATAGCCATTGCAAGTGATATACAAGCTCCAAGATCAATTTTAAGCTCAAAAAGGTTTGGTTTATTTTTGAGTTCTTGGTGGCGGTTTGATTCATTTGTGAAGATCCACAAGGAAAATCGTGTTAGTGTTTGATTAATCATCCTCTACCAACTTAGTTTTAAGCATTTAAAGCTTATTTGTGTGGTTAAATAGCTTATTTGGTTGAAAATTGCTTATTTCGAGCTTAATGTTCAAGGTGGCGGTTTGATTGTTATATTAATTTCTTGGTGGTAGTTTGACAAAAAGTATAGACAAGATCCGTGTTTTTAGGAAAAAGTATATCATAAACCGTTAATTACTTTATGGAGTGAGCGCGAATGTTGTGAATAGATCTATTTGGGTTGGACTCCCTGTTGGTGTACAATCTGAGTACGGATTTTCTTGAGTTCGGTCTTTAGTTCGTCACTATTCCTTCGTATGATCATTCTATCAATACGTCCTTCCTCCATTTTCTCGATGTGGTAAAGATAGAGTTCATCTAAGTAATTCAAAATATCTTTGATTTGTCCCTCATGATGTTTCAGATACATCTTAATTGGACATTTTCCTATTTCAAATATCTGAGGTGGGGTAGGAGTATAAACTGAGGAAGATGGTGATACCAAATCACAGGTTTGATTCCAGGATGAATTAGATAACGTATTTAAGGAGGAAGATGAGGAACAGATTTGCTTCTTAGGTGGTAATAGTTCTTCAGGAACAAGGAAATATCGATGATCAAATAGTAGTGATGGTGGTAATATCGGAGATAGAGTCAAAATAGCGGGTGAAGTAATATGATCTGGTGATGAAATAGGTAATTCCTTAGCATAAAATGTTTGTACATACTTCAAACAAGGATTATTGTAGAATGATGAGAATACTGGTAGGATCATATTATCTGTAGAGTTATTCGAAGAGTTAAAAGAACTGCTTCCTGATGAAGTTGGGAAATAATCCGGTGAAACTGAAGTATAGTTAAGAATATTCATAGAGGAAAAAGCATCCTCAATATCGGAAGTAGAGCGGTTGGGAGAAGACATCGTTCTGATAACAACCTAGTTTGTAAATAACATAAGTTATTTATGTAATAGTATAATAGATATGTATCTTTACATACTTGTTCCAGAATGTAGTGGCACGGAGGACCTTGATGGCTGAAAAATGAAATGTGGTTATAGTTAAGGTTTTGACCTTGTTCTCTATAACCATGGCGCTGATACCAATCTGTAACACCCCCATTTTTACAATATAGCAGCGGAAGATAATCTGGGGTATTACTTCATGGATACAACAATCATAATCATAGAAAACAACTTTAAAAGAGACGTTGTTGGAAAAATTTAGTTATCATTCATTATAATCAGAGTTTTTACAAAATGCAGGTCCCAAAATCTAAAACATCATGTTTGAATGATAACAGTTCAGCCATCTTCGAGTCCATGCCACTCCGTGCCGCAACTTGCTCAATTACCTGAGATAAACATGCTAAAAAGTCAACACAAAGGTTGAGTGAAATTCATAGGTTTGAAATGTAATAGTTAAATACAAGTTATCATAATTGGAAATGTTGGTATTGCAGGAATAATTGTTATCAAGAACATTATTGTCATAGTGAACAGTATTATCACCCTAAACTCATGAATCACATAAAGAGATATTAAAGAGATATTGGGAGATACTACCCAAAGAGATATTAAAGAGATATTGGGAGATATTACCCAAAGAGATATTAAGGTCTTGTCTGGTAGAGTATAGTCTGGTCTAAGCTTATGGCACACAAACTGACTAGTGTATATATATACCCAAAATGATGTGATATGATATATATAATATATATATTTATATATATTACTATATATATATATAATATATATATTATATTTATATTATTTTATTCTATATGTATTTTTATATCTTAGTATAGAGAGAGAGATGAGAGAGAGAGAGAGAGATAATGGCCCCTTCGGTGCTAGGTATTCGACATATACTATAAAATTCAAATAATAGTGTGGTTTGGTTACCGCTCTGGCTAACACAAACATGATTCGTCAATCCCGATAGATCTATCCACAATATTTGCGTTCACCCGTAAGTGATTAATGGTCCATGATAATGAGGGACTTTTGGCATAATGTAACTTAAACAGTAGCTGTAATAGTGTATTAGGATAACATATAACTTGCAAAAACACTTGTATTCCTGGTTTAAGCGTGTATAAGTCTTTGAAAAGTAATCACATTGTTATAAGATAAACGAGTATGTAAAAGAGTTTGTAACAAGCATGTATCCCCCTCGCGGGTTTATAAAACATGTTAAAATAAAGTTAAAGGCGGGTTATGACTTCACTAAGTCTTTGAAAAGTTATCATATTGTATATAAGATAAAAGAGTATGTAAAAAAGTTTGTTACATGATGTATACCCCTCGGGGGAATTATATAAACAGTAACATAAGTAAGGCGAGGTTATGAATCATCTCACCTGATAGCTTAGATGTAATAAATATTCAAATTGAAGCTGTCGACCTTATCATAATCTAATCGGGGAAGGTTTGGATATAGCAAAGATGATAAAAAACAGCCACATCACGCAAACTGAAGTGAATATTTGGTTTAGGAAGATTGTACTCTAGAACTTTAGTTTTAAGAGTTATGAGTTTGATTGAAGAGTTTGGAATTATTGTATCACCATTCGGGCCATCATAATTCAGAAGTCATTCAGTAAACGTTTGAGGAGCTAGGGCACTTTAAATCGTAAACCTAACAACTCAGTCAGAACGTAATACCAAGATGAAACCTCTTAATATGAAGCTCCCTAGTATTGTGATACGATATAATCAGTTTTAAGCGTTTTGATCAATATCTGGAAATGTTAAGCACGAGAAGCGTTAATTAAAGTTATGTCTGGTAAGGTTTTAAATATGATTTTACACTTTTTCAAAATGTTACATTTTAGACCCTGGGGTTTGGAAAATTGCAATTACGCCCTTGGAGTTTGCACTTTTATGACTTTGGTCCCTCAACTTTTAAAGATATACCAAGTAAACCTTAGAATTTGAAAAGTGATATAATAGACCCCTATAGTTATAACTTTGATAAAATGACATATTTAGCCCTTTTAGTTATAAGTTTCAGAAAGTTACGATATATACCCCCTGCATGGATTATAATTACAAAATATGTCCAAAATGCCATGCAAGCTTCTTTTAACATTTCAAAAGATATTTATAAGTTATAATAAACTAAAATATGAAGTTTTAACGTAACGCAAGTTTAAAATAACGATTCGTTAGGCTAGGAAGCAAAACGGGTCAAATTAGGGTTTCAAAACGTAAATGCGCGGGTTTTAAGTTCAAATTCCTTCATTAATCTATAAAGTGGTTATTTTAACATTAGTTAAGCATGCTAGGATAGATTATAACAATATTTAATCATTATAACATTTAGTTTTAAGAAAAACGCAAAATTAGGGTTTCGGGTGTACGGTTTTGGATCAAAATGGAAATGGAGCATAGATTATTGAGTTATGCGTGTTAAAACTTTAACAAAAATGGTATATTAGGATCACTATGCACATATAAGGGTTGTTGTATATGTTATAAGCTAAGAAGTGAACATCAAACCTATGGTTTGAGCTTCATTGATCAAAAAAGTGGAATGGGTCGTTTCGGATTACTATTTCATCGTCGCCTTGTATTCTTTACTCGGGGCTCTTCGATTCTTTCGGGATTTGCATCTTGAACTTCTTTCAATGATCCTATAGGATATATGGTGAGCAAAGTATTGCTGCCTATTAAGGGTTATAGAGGAAGGAGGTTGTGGTGCGAGGTTGTATGACGACATAAGTCCGCTTTATTTATAGTAGTTTTTGTGTGAAACTTAGAGACCAAGGTTGAGGACGGTGAGGTGTTCATGATCTGTTCTTGCATGATTTAGGGAGTCTAGGGATGACAAGGACAGGCTATACTTGAATGGAGTTTTATGAGCTATTAAACTAGATTTGATGTTTTGTTTGAGTCCTATTGGTGTCGCGGCTTATTTGGGTTCAAAAGGAGGAGATGTTGGTTGATTTTTAGCCAAGAAATAAATCCAAGGTTCTTAGTAAGAGGCTTAGGGTATCATGTGGTGTGAGTTATGAGGATCTTGTTTGCAATTGAAAAGCTTTAAAATGGGTTAGTTGCACAAAAATGGGTGTTACGGGTTCATTTGAGCCTTATTAGGGCTTGAATGCTTTTTAGGCTTGGATTTCGTAGACATTGGCGTCGTTGGTGCAGCCCAACTTTTAATGGCTTCGATCTTGGCAGGATCAACAAGAACACCACTATGATCAATCACATGACCAAGAAATTGTACCGAATCTAGCCAAAAATCATACTTGGAAAACTTGGCGTACAACCTCTCTTTCTTAAGCAGCTCCAAGATAATCTTCAAATGCTTCCCATGCTCTTCTTCATTCTTAGAATAAACTAAAATATCATCGATGAACACTATGACAAACTTATCAAGATACGGCTTGCATACTCGGTTCATCAAGTCCATAAATACGGTAGGCACATTAGTCAATCCAAACGGCATTACTTGGAACTCAAAGTGACCATAACGAGTTCTAAATGCAGTAATTGGAATGTCTTCTTCTTTAATGCGTAACTGGTGATATCCTGATCGCAGATCGATCTTAGAATACACGCTTGAACCTTGCAGTTAGTCAAACAAATCGTCGATTCTTGGGAGAGGATAACGATTCTTAACAGTTAACTTGTTTAACTCGTAATAATCTATACACATTCTGAATGATCCATCTTTCTTCTTCACAAACAACACTGGTGCTCCCCACGGTGATGAACTCGGACAAATAAATCCCTTCTCCAGCAGCTCTTGCAATTGTACCGACAACTCTTTCATCTCAGACGGTGCCAATCTATATGGTGCACGTGCAACAGGTGCAGCACCCTCAGGAAAGTCATGAATTATAGGCATGTCTTCTAATCGTTTCTCCTTCGATTTCTTCTTCGTCACGTGTGCCGAAAACAAATGACAACCTCGCTCGACGTACTTACGGGCTTTAATACAAGATATGACCTTTAGTTGAGACACACCTTTGTTACCTTCGACTATCAATGTCTTATTCCCATACGGTATATGAACAACTTTCTCACCACATACGATAACAGAATCGTGCTTGACAAGCGAATCCATACCGATTATGACATCAAACGTACCAAGCTCAATAGGCATAAGATCGATTTCAAAAATATGGTTCACTAAATTCAAAGTGCAACCGTTCAAAATAGTGTTCGTACTAACTACCCTTCCGTCAGCTAACTCTACCTCATAACTAGCCTCTATTTTAATCGGTTTGATATCGAGCATGGAACTAAATCTAGTGTTCACAAAACTCCTATCGGATCCCGAATCAAATAAAACAGAAGCATATCGGTTATTGAGTAAAAACGTACCAGAACCACATTCAGACCTTGTGGCTCAGCATCCTTAATAGCATAAGCTCGGCCACGTACTTCTCCAACTTTCTCTTGCTTAACCTTCTTTGGGCATTGGTTCCTAGTATGACCTTGCTCACCACAATCATAACAAGTCCAAACAGTATGAGCGTTAGCACCCGTGGTAACACTCTTTTCCTTATAATACCTTGACTTGTGTCCAACCTTTCCACACTTGTGTCACTTAATCGTACACTGACCAACATGGCGAGTAAAACATCGTTCACACAAAGGAAGCTTTTAATCAGTAGGAGCAGTAACCATGGCTCGCGCGTTCCCTTGCTTTTGGTTATTCTACAAAGTTTGACGAGAGTTATCCTTTTGATTGCCCTTACCACTACTATTTCTACTTTGAAAGCTCTCCCGCTTTTGTTTCTTTCCTTCCAAAATCCTTTCATCTCTAGCTTTTGATTTCTGTTCCATCAACTTATGAGCCATATGCACAACTTCATTCAGATCAGCAGGCTTAGAAGATGTCACTTCACCCTTGATATTATCAGTCAATCCTCGGATGTAAGCATCAACCTTCACTCTTTCTGGCTCAACCATTCTCGGACACATCAAAGAAAGCTCATTAAACCTATGAGTATAAGCAACAACATCATACTCTTTGACCTTCAAGTTCCTCAGTTCGTGCTCCATTCTTTTAATTTCTTCTCCCGGATAAAATTCTGCAGTCATCAATTGCTTCATCTCAGTCCAAGGCATTTGGTTCACAGTCTCCAAACTCATGGTTGCAACCTTAGTTTTCCACCAAGTCAAAGTTGGTCCTTCTAGTGTAGCAGCAGCAAACTTCACCTTTTTACCCTCTGCACATTCACTGATCTGGAAAACACTTTCAGTTTTCTCAAACTACCTTCGTAATTCGACAGCTCCTTCAACCCTACGAAAGACAGTAGGATTGCACTTCATAACCCCAGCAAAAGTGCACTCACGAACAGCAGGTGCAGTGTTTTGACCTCTAACTGGCCCAGATCCACTAGCATGATTTTTGACATTTGTTTGCCTTGCCCGCTTAGCAGCAATAGCGGCATCAACACTTTCCTTGATCATTCAACGAATAGCAGCTTGAGTCATAGGTGCAGACTTTAGAGGCATGATTCTGTCATGTCACACAGAAAACAATCTGATAAGCATTCATAACATGATATACTCATAACATGGTATAATAACAAATCAATCACCACAACATTCATGCAGCATCAAGTAGTAATCAAAAGATAGTCATTCATTTTTCATTACAAAGAGTTAATACCTAGTTGTATTGTTTCATGAAATGATACAAATCGTTACAACCAATAGCACTAATTCTACTAACTGAGAATTTAGTTTAGTGATTACACAACAAAAGAAACTACGATTGAAATTAGACTACCGAGCATCACATAGAGGTTCTCACGGCTCGGGTGATGAACTTTCCACATCTTCAACTGGAACATCGATAACTTCATTCGGTTTTTCTTCAAACACAAATCCCCTACGAATCATCTCTTGATAGAACTCATGAGCTTGAACTCTAGTCCAATAGAGATCTCTCTTGACTCGTTCATTCTGCATACGAAGGAATGTGTTACTCAACCTTGCTTCTTCAAGTTCCTTCTTTAATTTCTTAAACTCAGCTCTTTCTTTAATATTACTGAGTTTTTCAACCAACCTTTCCGTTGCAGCCGTTCCTAAGTCTAGAATTAACTTACCATAAAACTTGTCCTTTGCCTTTCCTTTCTTCTCGACCAATGCATGCGCCATCTCGCGACCACACAATCGTCTCGAAAAATTAACCATTTGAGCAAAAAGAGAGTCAATGTCCCGTCTCATGAAGCCAGGTAGTAAACTATCACCGTCCTCTCGAGGAATAGCGGCAGTAGATGACTCACCTACCTTATAGACACTAGCAGGAATAGTCTTATTCTCGGGCTTAACCGTATTCTCATCCTCCATGACTTCCATATCATCTTCTTCTTCTTGATGATCTTTTTATTCCTCAAATTCTTCTTCTTTCGGGTCCTCGTCTTCATCCACTAAGATAGGCTCGGGAACAACAGGAACATCATCGTGTTGATTCGGCTCAACAACGGGTACATCATCTACATGATCGGGAGTAATTACATTCACCATGATAATCTAGAAAATGTCATATAATACTTACTTAATATCGTATCACTTCTTATTATTATTGAAACACTATTACCAAAATAACAATTCGCATCAAAGCGCAACAAACAAAAATTCACAATTCGTGACATTCTTAGTCCGAATACATCTTAATTATATTTCAAACATATATAATAATAGTTATCATATAATCTCATGACATTCTATGCATACAACACGTGCATAAATGTACCAATACATAACACTTTATGCATCCAACACATGCATAAATATATCCATACTTAACCATTTATACATACAACACATACGTAAATATACATATACATAACAATTAATAAATTTACCTTTTCTTTCTATATGTAACCAATGGCAACGAGGAGTCTCGGCGTGCGTGTAGAAGCGTTATAGTTTATGTTTTTAAAAAGACTCGACCTAGTTCTCTATAAATTTAGGCACTTGATACTGCTCTGATACCACTCTGTAACACCCCTATCCAACGGACATTGGATTGCGCAGCGGAATTAGTAATTTAGATGTTACTAAATCGCACCATTCACCAAGATAATAGAAAACGACCCAAATGAGACGTTTAACAAACATGTGTTCCATTATTAATCAGAGTTAAAACGTGTTTAGGTCCCCATAGAATCGCAACCACAACCATTACAACATTTGAAAAACTATTGTTTCAAAATAAAGACATTGTTTTAGAACCAAACAAGACATTGTTTTTGAAAGACAAGGAACACATAAATAGTCTTTCACCAAATCCATCACACGCACGACACCTCCACGCCATCGTTGCCTTCATCCTTGGTTACATAGGATAAAACATGTTTAAAACGTCAACAACAATGTTGAGTGAAATTCATAGAGTTTAAAATAATCAATAAGTAATAATCTTTGAGCACATAATTAGTTCTCGGGAAAAACAAAGCAACGAATGCAATGTATAGCAACTTCTTTTCTTTTACGCAATAAGCTCATGACACCGAACATTAACAATACATATGTTATTTCATATGTTAATGTGCCCCAAAACAAGGTATTATTATCATATACCTACTACTTTCTAAATACAAAATGTCCATTTGACAGGGTGGTCACAAGGATTTAAACCCCGGATAGGGTTGTCAAACCTAATAGATCTATTTAATGCATTAGCGTTCACCTTACAAGATGATTAACGGTTCATGAAATAAGGGACTTCGACAATATCTACTTATGTGGAAACAATCTCATAATCGGGTCCAACATACCATAAAACCTTATGTGTTCGATTTTATAAAACAAACATGCATCCCCCTCGCGGGTTTAAAAACAATTAAAAGATTTAAATGCGAGGCTATGAACTCACCTTAAGCAAAAGATCCAAGTCAATCAAATCAACAAGCGCAAATAGCTTCACGTCTTAACCGCGACCTATATAATACATATTTAGCGGTACGTGACTAAAATTATAATAAATCATATAATACATACTTGTATATATATATATATATATCACTATCACGTATATACAATCATATACTATAATCTCCAAGTGCGACACAAAACATTTCACTTTGACGTACTAACAATATTACAACATTTTTCCATAAAGTTTCTATTTTTAGAAAGTTGCCGAAAGTAAGGATAATATAATCTGAACTTCATATTTCGTTACCAATTAACTAACATTTCGAACCCTTTGCTCGTTATAGACTATATTCAAAAGTTTACGCAAGTTTGACTTTTGAAAGTCAAACTTCGTAGTTGACTTTTTACCCTAAAAATACCCAAACTTGACTCGAAAGTAAAACGTTTATTATTAAGAGTTACGTAAGGATCATATTATCCTGGAAACTTCATTTTTCGTTTTATCTAATTACTAACATTAAGAAATAACACTTATGCTCTGTATAGGACTTCTTTTAAAACAAAAGTCAAACCTTTGTCGTGGACTTTTTACCCCAAAAAATAACCAAAACTTGAACTCGCCGTTTTTATTTGTTAAAAAATAAGTTCATTACTAAAAAGTTACGTGACGATCACCTAGCGCCACGTTTTAAAGCTGAAGGCGAACACTATTCACTCTGAACATTATGCAAGAATAACTTTCAAAAAATTTCTCGATCGCTACGTTTAAGGGTTCAAAACTTTTATTGGTCAAAAACTTGGTCAACCCTCAAAACCTATTCAACGACATTTCCATTTTTGACTTTAATTCGACTATCCCAACACATGCTTAGGTTTTTTCCTATTTAAATTCATACCGAAACCATCAAATCTTTTTTGTTAAATAAACCAAAACACAATTTCTAAAGAATATTTTCCGCACTTGAATCTAATAGCAAAATCATTATAACACGCATTATACTACAAAATTACTCAAACACAAAAAACATAAATAGAATGCTCACAATGCTTTAACCATAAATCAAACACTATGGCTTCCTTTTGCCTATCTAAATCGAACACGAAACCCAAAAGCCAAACAAACAAAACCTTTTTTCCCAATAACCAAAAACCAAACACTTGCTTCATA
Source organism: Tanacetum coccineum (assembly GCA_026074375.1). Lineage (NCBI taxonomy): Eukaryota > Viridiplantae > Streptophyta > Magnoliopsida > Asterales > Asteraceae > Tanacetum > Tanacetum coccineum. Next base: position 5,176 of record BQNB010142676.1, on the reverse strand, counting down.
ACAAAACCTAGCTATACTAAAACACCACTAATATTACGAATTTGGCAAAAGAAAGAAAAAAGAAGAAAAAAAGAAGGGATGAAGAACACCACCCAAAAAATTCTAACTTTCTTCAAAAACTAAGTGCACTTGTTATGATTTTAAAATAGTGTGCCTTTTGTTAGCTTTTGAACAACAAGGAATTAATAAATATGTAAATTAGATTTATTGTTAATATGAATGTCGGGACAATATAAGCCAAGGAAAGGGGAAAAAACAGTTGTGGGGGTTTTGTGGGTGGTGGGGGCCGGGTTCGAATAAGGAGCAAAAAAGAGAGGGAGGAGGAGAAAGAGAAAGGAGGAGGAAGAAAAAAAATTATTGGTAAAGAGTTATGAGTGTGTAGATGTGTCTAATTTTTAGGGGCCTAAGAGTTATGGTCTTAGAAATTTTAGGTCCTCCATTCTTAAGCTCTTTTTAAAACCTAGTATAAATGAGTATCTTTTGTTAAATTTAAATTGGCAAAAACTCAGGTCACCCACATTATAAATCTTTTAAACCGTCCCACTTAAATTTAACTTTAGAAACGTTTAATAAAAAAACGTTACAAACCACTTAAATACATTGACTGTTAACAACGGTTTTCACAAAAAAATCAGGGACAAAAACGCCGTAAAATACAAAAAATAGCATAATCACGCTCGCGGAGCAACCAATATAATTTTTTTTTGACTGTCTTAACGCTTAACTAATAAAAAAAACTAAAAACAAATAGAAACTCAATCACGGCTTGAAATTACCCTATAAATGGAAATTCTCATCAAACCTTATATAGTATAAACGACTATAACTATTTACGCAGTAAAAATAATTATCGTAGTTCGGGATAAACGTTGATCTGAAACTCGGGTTGTTACACAGGTAGGTATGATTACTCAACTCATCAAATACTATAATAAGAATGTTGAGAACGATCATAAATTTAGTCAATGAAGCAAGCCAGGATAGTCACGTAAACTTATGTATAATTTCTTTACGCCCCATGCTCTATATAGCAACGATATTTACCTTTTTGTTGCTTTTTATAGATGGGATTTGACCGCAAATGCAACAAGGCCTGAATAAGGTATCACACATCGACCTAGGCACCTCATTGAAGGTTGCTGACTATTTGAACATTCAAGGAGTATTCAAACTAAACTTGATAAACCTACACCATCTGCTAGCCCTGTTTATATAACGTGCTGAATGGATTGAACGGGCCGAATGGGTAAGCTTCTTTTTTTTGCTAGCAACTACTAAGGGATACAAAACAGAGATGTTTTATTTTTCCATGTTTCATCATAAATTGAAATACTTATTATTATCATAATTGGGAAATCGTAGTTTTCGTGGTGGGCAGTAGGACTCGACACTGAGGAAGAGATTCTACAATCTGAATGACGCTACCTCACGATAGACCATCCAAATATGGAAAATGATGGTGCACAAGTGATGGATAACAATAATATTAAAGTTATACCTTCTTCGCGGTTTGTTCTGGCTTATCAGAGGTAGTTACAACATTTACTCAAAACATTTGTTATTGAAGTCGGTTGCTTACGTGATTTTGATAATTTTCTGTAATTTCATTAGAGAGTGCAAGAGCATCAATATATAACAAAATTGGCTGAGGAGGAGCGTAAAAACGTTCAAATTATAGACCTATAATTGAACATGATGGGGTGCTTTGGCATCGGGGAGATAACCAGGTGGGTTCAGTTGCATTGTTTTATGTATGCAATATGAAATGTATATGCATCAGTTCATTTTTGTGTGTATGGATTATGTTAGATTTTCATAGGATGGAAATAAAAACAAGTCACGAGAGGAATTGTTGGCAAAAGAAAGGGATTACAAAAGGCGAAGAATGTCTTATCGTGGAAAGAAAATGAAAAGAAGCACCACGTAGGTGAGCAACATACATCCATATTATTCTTTTTATAAGTTTGACATCACCTAACATGAGGTCTTCTGTGTTGCTGCAATTAATAACAAGAAACTTACTCTATGTTTCTTAAAAAGATATCAGAAATTTTTACCCATTTACTTCTGAACTGGTCTATTTAAGTTTGTTTTTTGTCTCATAGGGGCCCAATTATAATTAAGCTAAGCACATGGAATGAGTCGATTGGGTTAAATGGATTAAAAGTCGACTGTAGTCTAACTTTAACGTATACAACCTCCTAAGCTGTTTCTTCAAGGATTTAGATTGTTGTTAACATATTAGTATTTTAGTTAAACCAGAGACCGAACTGTTTTAAAACGCACGTAACCATTATCCATTTCAGCCCAAACCTGTTTTGACCCATTTCGGATCAGTATATCTGTTTTTCTTGGATTTAATGGAATTTCAGATATCAGTTATGTTTTCACTATCATTTGCTCTACTCTATCTATCACGAGTTTTGGAATAATATTGTTAGAAAAATACCTGCAGTTTCTCATGCACGTTCTTTATTATTAGTTGTAAGCGTTTTTTGTTTCAAAGCTCTTAAACATAACACGCTCTAATTTTCTTTTATGCTTTCTCTTTTATATAAATAGGTCATGAGGGATATAATTGATGAATACATGAAGGAAATTAAGCATGCAAACTTGGCGAATCAACCTTCTGTGGACGCAACAAACCTTGCATCAGAACCTTCTTCCATGATCAATGCAATTCTGATAAACATACACACGATGAGGGTGAACATAAAATTTATAGGAAATAATCTATGTTTGATATCAGTACGAGATTTGCAAGACCCGAAGATGATAATAAAGAAAAAAGTAATTATTATGATGATAGGCGTAGAAGTACTAGCCGATCATGTGATCATGAGTAACGATATGACCGCAAACACTCTAGAAAATACTATACTTCAAGCCCTGATAGAGGTCATAGCAGGTCGCGTGATAATCGAAAAAGGAGCGAGCACATGGACAAGAGATCACCATCCATTGTTAGCAATGGATTTGAGGACAGATACGATCCTTCTAAATCATGATACACACGATTAACGAATTTACTTAGTCTTCAAAGGTCATCTTACAAGAGGTATAATGATTTTGATACGAATGGGAAAGGAAAGAAACACAAGGGAAAACACGATATACCAAAGCCATGGGATGAAATAGAAGTTGATCGTTGGAAGATTTGACAAGTTTGAGCCTAAAGATAATGTGGGTGGTAGTTTACTTGAAGAAAGCTCTTATTCTACTCTCTTCCTTGCACACAGAAGTACTTTACACATTTACTACTTTACATTTGTTTAAATATCGTTTGCTTTTTAGTTTTTAGTACTATTTTATGTGTATAGTGAGTTCTACTTGGTGGGGGTATTTAGATTAGCTTAATCTGCTTATGGGCTTACTGTTTATAAAAGAAAGCTAATAAAGTTCATCCATTTTGAGATATGATATCAATACATTTATCACGTACGAGATGGGCTATGGCTCATCTGTACCAATTTTCAACCTTTAATATTCATTACATCAAAGTATATAGTATGTTTTAGTCTCTCTTTTTGGGGTTTCATATGTATATGCCAATATATAGCTGTCATGGAATTTTTTGGAGTTTTATAGTTATTGATGAAGATCACGATGGTTTACACTGTGATGGAGTTCATTTATTTAAACAAACTCATATGTATGATTGATCCTATAATTTGATACTTTTGTCTTTCTAATTAATATTGTGTGAGTTTAGTCGTTGTTAATATAAAGATGCACATGTGAAATTCATCAACCTACACAAGCTAAATTAACAACCCCCATAAGCTAAATTAGGAAGCATTGTTTAATTTTGCAATTTCTACTTCTAAAATTTATTATTTGTATTTGGTACTAAACTTCTATGCGGCAATTATGTATAATTTGAAGTATTATATTATGAATTTTAAGGGGTGTTGTTAAGACCCTCCATTATGCATATATTTGTGGTCTTAGCATAAATTTAAATATGCTACACTAATAAACATTTCATAGTTTGGAAGGACTGAAAGAGCTTATTTACATGTGATTATTTATCTTTTGGCATTAGGTAAGTTCATATACTTTTCTTAATTGCACTTTTCTCTCTGTTGTTCTATCATAAAAGTACTCTTTCCTGCCATAATGGGCTGAAATATATTTGTTGTCAATGCCTGCAGGTTTTGGCGCGGTACTTATTATGGAAGCTTCATTCAGATTTTGACACAGATTGCTTTTGTTGCTGCAAAAGAAGAATGAAGCACATTTAAACCAGTTCAGTTTCAGTTTTGTAACAAGTAGCCTAATGCAACTTATTGTATGACTTTAATTTTGTGGTTACCGTGACAAAATTTATCAAAACAATGCCTAAGATACATTATTTTGCAAACACCTCCCCACGTAACGCACCCGGATCCATTTCTGCCAACTAAAGTCGACACCCGCTAAACGTCTCGCAGCGAAGCGCGGGTTTACCAACTCGTTAGTTAAATTCACAAGAAAGGATATTATTATGGGATATGACAAAAAGATGTATTTAACTTGTTTATTCTTGTAGTTTTGTGTATTTTTTTCCTATTAAAACAAAAACTTTTTTAAAATTTGACATTTGTGTGTATTTTATTATCATTTTACCTTTATGTTTTTTAACCACTTTGTTAACATTGAATGGTAAAATGATCAGTAGTTTTGCGAGGTAGACATGAGTGGATGATCAATAGTTGTAAGCAGTCTAGGTGTTGATCATCCGATGGCAAAAAAGGAGGACATGTGGCGTTCCCTTCAAGTACGGTTTATGCATGGTCCTGCCCATCTCTCATGTCTCTAGTCATATGTCAGGTAGTACATCTTAACCGTTAGTGAAAGTTGGGTGACATTGGTCCTAATCGTGTTTGGTACATGGCAAGAGAAGTTCTCCCAGGCCTCGTTCAACCTGAGGTCATGGCTTTGGCCTTATTCATTGTTGATATCGGGCATTGGTATTAGGCTTTGATGTTGGCATGTAAGTAATTAGCTTGAGCCATTAATATTGTTACCTATCAGTAATCACAACTTGGTTTGACTCATATACGCTTTGTTCGATTTCCGCCAACTAAAATCGACACCTACTAAACGTCCCGCAGCGGAGCGCGGGTTTACCAACTCGTTAGTTAAATTCACAAGAAAGGATATTATTATGGGATATGACAAAAAGATGTATTTA